>JASGCC010000017.1:3171728-3416312 GCA_030067915.1 Hydractinia echinata | reverse complement strand
CTCATTCCACAAAGTTTATATCACACAATCAACAGCGCAACACAGTCGCATTATACATTATGCACGACCATATTGAGCTTCAAAACGACGACATCACCACAATTAAGACTTGAAAACACCACTGCTAAGTGCATAAACAAAACATCTACCACAACGAATGTAAGTACACATACTACAGCTTTTGCTATAAGCATAGCTTATTGTTCGCCAACATTTCTAATTTAAAATATTAATAAAAAACAACTCAAAAGATTAGAGTTTTGCTGGTAAGTGTTTTAGTCAGCTAGTGTGAATTTTCGTGGTGCTTTATTTCGCTCATATGTATGAATATTTAATTTTGGTTGACGATACTGTATCGTAGTTTCAAACGTTCTTTTTGCGAAGCATTGAGTTTGCGGAGCGAAGACGAAATTGTGGAGCAGGTTTTATAGCAGGTAGGTATAGCCAGAGATTATTGCGATTCTCCAAAGTTTCGATAAGAAAAAAATCATATAAAATCAGCGTAAGGAACGAAAGGTAGGATTATTTTTTTGTACTAAGATAGAAAACATAAGTTTGGAAAACGAGCAGCTGTAATAAAGTTAGCTAAAAAGATGCCATTAAAATTGGCTTGTACTACCCTACTCCACTACCCTACCCGTGCTTTTGTACCCCCCCCCTTTCGTTATTTTTCGATTTCCGTTTGCCGGAAAGCGAAAGACTGGGAGTAACTCCATGAAACTTGAGAAAGCGATGTTGGCGGATGGAGTAGAAAAAATGTAGATGGACGTACGTAGAAAAATGGGAGCATATAAATGGTGCCGTTATTAACTTAGTAAAATCAGTTTAATTTAAGTTTAAAAAATTAAATAAATGAGCGCCTATTAAAATTTTAAAATCAGTAGTGCTATTCGTATATATTCTTATTATTATAAAGTTTTGCTCCCTGAAACTTGAAAGATTTTCTCCCGTATTTATTTTGCGGAGTTTTGTGATCATTTGATGATCAGTTGATTCGAAATATCTATGAAATTAATTACACATCTTCATTTAAACAATTTCGTACCATCTTACATGCAATTCTCTTCTTTCTACTTTCGATTCTTGTAATGTAATGAATTAGAAACGGAATGTGAGCGTGCATTGATCTGTTACTTGAGTCAAGGTTCTGCTCCATTGCTGAAGTTAAATTCAAGAAAATATCCTCTTTATGTTTCCACTAAGCACGGCGCCATTATGTAAAGCAATATCAGAAGGTGTTTCAAAAATTACTTTATTGTTTGTCTAATTACCTTTGTGTTCTTTGTACTTAGTTTTACTTGATACTTTTTTTGTAAGCTATGCACAAGTAAAGCCAGCTGGATTTTTTTTTCCTATGTGTTCCAAAAAGTGTTTCAGGCATTTGTAACCTTTTTTCAACTTGCTGTGCATGGGGACTGTTAGTCACTTCCTCGTTTAAAGAGATTCCTGGGATAGATACGAAGAACAATATCTTACAATTGTAAAATGACGAACTTGAGGTTTTACCTAAAAATGCGCTTAAGATGTTAGTTGCCTTGTCATGAAGCTCTGACGTAGTTAGTTAATAAGCAATGCGTAAACTGGACATTTTAGAGATATGCGTGCAGCATTTGTACTACAATGTAAAGCTTTATATAAGGATGCAACATAAGAACAAAATGCAAGGTATTGGTAAAACGTCCAATAGCACTCAAAGCATCCTAATTTATAAATAAATTTAACGCCTCCAAAATCCAATGACGCAATCACGCAGGTCCTTAGTGCTTGGCCGACCGACCAAGCCTTATTACGGGAAACCCGAAGTTGAGGAGGCAATAGATTTGGATGAATAACAATGGTACGGTGGTATATCGGGGTCCAATGTGTGTGCGTATAAAACGGCGAGGACAAACAAGAGATAAAGACGTGAAGAACGTGTAGAAGATGGTGGTGTTCGAAAAGTAAACTGTAGTGGTTGTGTGGCGGCCCTTTTGTATTGGCGGTGGCGGTTGCCTGGTAATAGTTAATAGATAGTGGTAGGCTTTGTGATAATGGTGTGGTTGCGGTTGTGGCCAGGGTGATAGCCTTGGTAATGGGTTGAGATGGTGGTAGCCCTTGATGGTGGTGGTTGTGGCCTTGGTGTAGGTGTGAGATGGCATCGATATCGATGCCACTGTTGAATCACCACCACGTGTGAAAGGGTTCGAAATGAAAGTTCACGAATAGGAACTTTAGGAAGCGATGGAGTGGGAATGTTTGTGGAGGAATCGTGGGTGGCCGTAAGGGGAATGGATAGGGGAATATGGATATCGTCGTACAAATAGGGTGATTATGGACGGTAAGATGACTGATACAACGTAGACGAAGAAGGAGACAGCAATGATACAGCACGATGAGTTGACGGCACAAAACATAATGAAGAAAAGGGAGAGCAAGACAGGGGGATAAGGAAGTGAATGAAGGTGTTTGAAGAAGTGAGAAATGTAGAGGAGGTAAAGATGAGGACGAAGGTGATAAGGAAGATGAAGAGACGAAGAGGTTGAAGATGAGGAGGAAGAGGTAGAAGATGAGAAAGAGGATGAAGAAGTGGATGAAGGTGTTTGAAGATTGAAAAATGTAAAGAAAGATGTAAGGATGAAGATGAAGAAGATAATGAGTGAGATGAAGAGGAAAAGGATGAGGAGGAAGAGGAAGAATGGCCTGTCAGAAGGTATACATGCAAAGATGAGTTAGAAACAAAATGTAAGCGTGTCCTAGTCTGTTCCCTGCGTTAAAATTTCTGCTCTATTGCCTAATTTAACCTTATTTAGGTTGAGTCTGAGTGACCCGGTCAAAGGTTGGGGGGGATGCCCTACACCTATAATTTCCGATCTACTTTATTTTGAAAAATATTTAGCACAAATGTTAACTGACATAAAATACTTAAAGTGGCGATAAAAAATTTAGTTTTGGTCATGTGAAATTTCGAAAATTTCGGTTTATTCCTAAGCCTAGAATATTGGGTTTTTAGTCTTTTGTTTTCATTACAGGTCTACCTATTGTTTTATTAAGGCGCTAAAATGACTATATTTATTATTATCTTAATATCTTATGTTGACGATGGAAATTTCAAAACAGGTTCTATATAATACTTAGCACATTTGTGATGCAATGTTATTTAGGCCAACACTAATGTAATAGGGTGCCTATTGTGCCAAAAGTGTTAATTAAACCAAAAATAGGGTGCCAAACAGATAAAAACTACAAATTATCATTCAATTTTAACTTTAGCAAGAGTATTATTCATCTTTTATAATCCTTTTGTCCTCTGATGTTGGCAAAGCAAACATGACAGCGACCGCGGTCGCTGGGCGTTTGTTCGGCAGGATCTTCTTGCTGTTGATTTTCTGACACTTGAAGAAATTCCTTAACTTTCTTGTGTACTTTCCTATTGTCATATTAACAACGTCAACTCCACCTTTTGTTTTATCATAGAAGCAAATGGTGTTAGGCTTCATTCGTTCATCCTTGCTTGTAGAAATTTCGTCATGCGTTGTGGAAAACAGCAAGATATTGTGTTTTCCTGATATTTTCTTTACTACAAAGGAAGTAAGCAATATGTTACTGCGATCTGCGATGTCTTCTCTACCAGTCATGTTGATCATTTCAGCTGGAAGTCCTCTCCGGTTAGCGCGTAATGTACCAACTACGGTAATGTGTTTCTCAAAAAGATGATCAGCAATTGATATACTTAGCAATTAAGAAAACGTAATGTACCAACTACGGTAATGTGTTTCTCAAAAAGGTAATCAGCAATTGATATACTTAGAAATTAAGAAAACGATCCATTGAAATATTTCGACCAGACAACTTTGTGAATTTTTCAAGGTTGTCCACTAGATATTTTGTACATTCGTCTGTTCCAGTGATATAGAGTATACTGTCAAACTCATCTCAACTCATCATTCTCAATGTATGGAAGAGTGAAGTATGTGTACGGTAACCTGCTACCCGAAATACTTCGATACAGTTAACCGTATATGGCAGGTTTACTAGGGTTATACTGTTTCAATTTCACATGTTCTCTGTATGAATATAGCGTTTCATTAATAGCTAGGTATTCGGATGGAATTCGGTTGATGGCACATTTTTTGTTAAACTTTTCGGATATTTCCCGAAATGCTGCGAACCGATCTTGTTTTCATCGATCTGAGCGAGTCGATTTATCGTCAATGCTGCGAACCGATCTTATTTTCCTCGATCTGAGCGAGTCGATTTATCGTCAAATTGAATGAGTTGGGAAAGAAAGAAAAATCGTTTGTAGTTCATTGTCGCGCTGAAGATGGGTTGTGATGATTCATGGCAAAAACATCTTGAACACTTCGTAGGTGTTGTTGTTGCGGCTGTTGTTAGGGTAGCTGTGGTTGCTGTTGTTGCCGTTGCAGCGGATGTTGTGGTGTTTGACCTGCTGTTGTTGTTGCGGATGATATTGATAAAGTGTAGAATACACACTATTTCGGACGTTTGAGCAATATTTTATCAGTAGTATTTTTATGACATTTGTACAGCATCTTTATCGTTGTTCATAACAAAGTGTATTATTTACTACTTGTTAGTGACGCATAATAAATTTAGTCATATTTTTCTTCTTATTATTTACACCACATAAAACTAAGCGAAGTTGACGTGAAAAGGGCAATACAGTGTTTTTTGTAAATCAGTATCATATTTTTTTAATGAAGTTTCTGTCATATAAAATAAGAAATAAGGTAGCGGTATGCATTTTTTTAACAAATTTAACACTTTCGAACACTTTCATTGCCATGCCTTCCTTAAATATTTAATTTATAAAATATTTTATAAATGAAATAGTAATTCACATACGGGACTAGGTATGGTCGCACTGTCTTCTCCAGCTCTGACATGGGTGCTACTGGTTCAGTTTCTGTTGTAGCCTTCAGAAATTGAGGTGGTGGTGGCTGTATATCTAGCGGTTGCTCGATTATTACACAACGATGTACACAGTTTTCCGTTTTAAGCAACTCAATACAGTTGTTTTCTTCGCTATGGCAATTTCTTTTTATCAAAAACATTTTAAAATGTACTATAAGATACAAAGATTTTTGTAAGTAGCTACTCTTACATCGTCAGGTACAAAATAAACACTAAAATCTATGGTTGATCCGACCATAACAAAGCATTTTCAAGTCTGAACCATCTAACCATGTATTCGCAAATAATTGGCACTCCCTTCTATATTTTTACCTGACGAGGTAAGAGTACTTACGAAAAGCCTTCTATTTATGGTTAAACGTACTCATTGAGGACATTCCATTCTTCTCCTTCTGACCTTCTTTGTCATTCCTCCCGGTTTAACCTCCTTCTCCGTTTTGCTCGCACCAAAAGGGGATGCACCATCATTTTCCCGCAACACAGAATGATTATCTTCATTACGTAAATAACACGTTATTTGTTATAAAATATAAAACTTACGCCACTCTCTTGTTGTTGCTGAAGATGTTGTTGCTGAAGATGTTGTTGCTGAAGATGTTGTTGCTGAAGATGTTGTTCCTGAAGATGTTGTTGCTGGCCATACTGTTGTTGTTGTTGCTCTTGTTGTTGCTGCTCTTGTAGTTATTGTTGATTTAGATTTTGATGTTGTTGTTGCTGTTGCTGTTGTTGCTGAATTTGTTGTTGTTGTTGCTGCTGAATTTGGTGTTGTTGCTGCTGAATTTGTTGTTGTTGCTGAATATTTTGTTGTTGTTGTTGCTTTTTGGGTTGTTGTTGTTGTTTTGCTGATGTTTTTGTATTATTGGTTATTGTTGGTTTTTGTTGTTGTTGCTGTTTTTGTTGTTGTTGTTTTTGAGATTTTTTCTTTTTCTGATTTTTTTGAGGGTTTTCTTTTTCATAATTAAATTTTTCTTTTTCTTTTTCTTTCTTTTTCTTTTTAGTGTTCTAAAAAGGCGATAAAACAAAATAGAAAACAAAAAATAAATAAAAAAATAAAAAAAATCGTTTAACAATTATAATTGTTATTTTACTTAGTAATATTGCTGAGATTTTTCAATTATTGATGTTTTCTTTGTGTGTTTGTTCTTTCAAAAGCAAAAGGTAGTTATTCAATTGAAGTCGAAACACATTGGAAAAAATTTACTAACTTCGCAGAATTGGCTGATTTAAGATCTGTTATTACAAAAAAATTTGTCTCTGCCTGAGAATACAGAACCAAGCTAAAATTTTGGTTTGCAAGCAAGATGTTTTGCCCTTATAAAGAATGTTCAGGTGAAAATTTAGGAGAGTAGATCAATTTGTTCATCGGGTTTTTAACAGTAAATACAAAGATTGACTCCAATGATATTATTACAGTTGGAGAAGCTTTTGCAGAGTATTTTGCAGTTTAGGGTCAATTAAATTGAAAAAATGTGGAATCAAGTGACGTCATCTGCTCATTGGGTAACTAGAGGCTACGTGAAACTAAAAAGGACTAATTTCCTAAAGACAAATTGATAACGTTATGAAACTCCATTATTATCTGCAGCTGTTTTAAGCTCTACACACTGGAGACAATGGGTCTACAAATTTTACCTTTTTCAAATATCACTTTGGCGAGTTTTCGCTAACTTTAACAAAATTTAACCCTTCCTAATTGTTGATTAAAAACACATGAACAAGCGTTTTAAATTATACATGTTAACAGACACGGCAAAACAAAATCTTTATAATGAATGCTTCGTTCTGCACTGGTGGCGTCATTACAACTATCAAAACCTAAGTTTTTCGTTGTCTCCTGCCTATCGATCAGTTTTAAATCAAACTACCACCAATAGATAATTCTTAACACCTGCCAATTTAAGTTTTCGTCAAAATTAATTCTTTTTTCGCTTTTCTCTATATTAAAAGTCACCAAAGAAGTAGCAAAATGTTCTTGTTGTTTTGCAATGTAAAAAAGGTTGCAAATATATATTCGTTATGTCTGTTTGCATAAAAATTTGTAGCTGCTTTAAGAAGAAGTAACAACTTCGTATTATAATTTTAAAAGAATTCAACTTTGTTGAGTTTACATGTTCATCACAAATATTTTTTTTTTATTCTTTCTTTCAAAAAGCAACAAATTTTTAAAATTTCTCTTTTAATAAAACATCTTTGCATCATGTTATCAGTTGTTTTCATAACATAGATTTTAATTATCACTTTTATTTATGACTCATAAAATTGTAACCTACATAAAATACTCATCCAAAATCAATGGCAAATTATTCTGCTCCATGTAATTACTACTGCAAGTAAATTTTGTATCAGTAAACATTGTTGTTTTGTTTACAACGACATTTCTCTAGGGTAGTATTGTCTTAGATCACAGAGGTAATGTTATCTTTGAATGAAAGTTAGAAATTAAAAAATCTTTATTGTCTCTGAATATTTAATTCACATAAGAATATATTTCTATGAAAAATAATACAAACTTTCATTCTCGGTAAAAAATGACGCTTCTAAAGAGCTTGTGTTGATGTTGCTTTTTTGATGTTGGCAAAAAATAATTTTTTGAGGAGAATATCAGTTAGAATAATTTTTAGCTGGAATGATGGATTAAAATCTATCTTTATGTATACGAAATATATTTTCTGAGAAAAATACTTACTTAAATTTAACCGTAGGGTTACGCTTATTTGTTGTTTCTTTGTGATTTCTTTTAGTTAAACAAAATATAATAATTTTTAGAGGAAAATGATAGGTTCTAAATATTTTAAGTAGATGAATAGTAATAAGGCCTACATTTACAAAAAATAGCTCAAAGGAAATAAATTCTACCAATAGAATATGCATCGTTCACTACGTCAAACAAGGTTATTAAAAAGTTCCTTGATACTTTATTTGTGTGATTTGTTTTGGTTAGACATTATGATATTTCTGTAAAAAAAAGCTTGTCCAAAAACATGTTCTAGTTTTCAGGTAAATTGCTATATTTGACGTAAAATTAAAGAATTTTGATTAGCACATTTCCAGTTCTTCACTAATTCATTTTTGTCTGTAGTAGTTCAGAGTTTTAGTGCTCCAGTTTGTTTTACTTTGTTTTACTTTCAGAGAAAAATATCCAATTAACTTAAAACGAAAATTAATCTTTGGATATTGTACTATGAAAAGGATACATCAGCCATGTTTTTATATGAAAAGAACAAGGCTTTGTAAAGATTTTGTAAAAATGTAAAATAAGAAATAACCAGGGTAGCAAATATTGTACAATATTTCAAATTTTATGTTGGTCTTGATCTACATAAATCTAACATTACTTATTTTGTTCGATACAAAAACCTTGCATAGTTCAACGCTCCTTGATATTATATAAACGCTGTTCATTCAGATGTAGGTCTCAACATTTTTATGCTGAGTGTCATATCTAACTCTGATTCCATAAATCTAACACATAACCTTTTATCTTTTGGAAGTTATTTTAACGACAAATGGGTTTTGTATCACACAATATTCTATTTTTACATAAACTATTTCATGAAAAAATGCCTGCTTCTATCCTTAATACATTTGCGGTTGACTTCACCCATGCTCAAGGCACTCGGGCAGAGAAGATTGATTTGCTCAGTCTCCCTACCTTTAATACTGTTTCTTTTGGTAAAAACTCAATTAGATTTAATGCCATTAATTCCTAGAATTGTTTCCTCTTACTAATCCTTCCTGAATTGTCAGGCTTGACCATTTGTTTCTCGCATGGTTGTTTATCATTTGACCCACTATTATGTGTGTGTTGTTTTGTGCCTCTCATATCGTTTACTGTAATTGTCCAAGGGTGGTCATACCCTTTGCCTTAGCTTCATGCTATTAGGTATGGTCTCCCTTCAATAGCATTATATATTTTAATTTTGTATCTTTTGGCTCCATTTTTCAGCAACTGCTTCTTTAAAAAAGTAAAACTTTGAACTTGCAATCTTCATCGCTGGGGTTTACGAACTTTTAATTTCCTTAGTTCTCAGCGTTTAATCTGTGATTTATATTTTATGCGCTATAATTTTTTCTTTCTTTCTCAGATATCAAGCAACTTTAATACCTGCCTCTTCCAAAATAAGAAAGCTGTTTCGTTGGATTAGAAGGAAATGATCATAAGAAACTTATAGTACCTGCTACCAAAGCAGTCTTAGTATACAAACAGGCAATATTTCGTTCATTGTTGTTTCATTGTTTTGTTTTTTGAACCTTACAGACTAGTGTGCAAGTAATCATACACTCTGTTGTTTTATAGCGTGATACCGCGCCAAGGGAATTGCGCCACTGCGCGCGAAATAATGGACCTGGTTTTTACATGCAGATGCGTATAACAAACTTTGCTCAGCGTAAAAGTTTCTCATAAATAACTACCATGTAATGTATCTATTTGTTCCAGAAAAAAGAACTAAATTACGCAATAAGATGTAATAAAAGTAATTCCCAATTAGAAGCTCAGAAACTATTATTTGGCATAGAAGCCACAGAACTGTGGCTTCTATAGAAAAATAATTTATCGCAACAAAAAGACGGGGTCGCAGTTTGATCCTTTTAAAACTTAGCATCGCATTTCTGGTGACAGGCTCATTAATATTCTCTAAGCTTCTTTTTGTCTTCTCTTTGACATTTAATAGTATAAGAAGTAAGGTCAACCACAAGCAAATTCAAACCGAATGGAGCGGCGTTTTAACGGTGGCGAATTTGGCGTCATATCAGCTGTGATGTCACACCGTTTTTAATTTTACAAAAAAAAATATGCATATACTTACGGAAGCATATTAGGGCCATGGTAATTTTTTTTTAAATTATATTCTCCGTAAATTATGTGCACAAAATAATATTTTGTGCACATAATTTTATTATGTGCACATAATATTATTATTTGCACATAATATTAATATGTGCACTTAATATTTTTTTGTGCACAAAATAAAATTAAGTCGACATTAAATGGGCACATGTATTAATATGTGCACATGGCTGAACATGATGTTGTGTTCTTTCATTCAAACATTCCAGATGACCGATGAAACAGCGAGTAAGTTACTAGATCATTTAATGGTATTGTCACTTGTTCAATTATGAGTCTGTCGCACTGGTTTTATTATAAATTTAGGATTGATGTATATCAAAACTTAATTTGAGTTAGGGTTTTCAAACAAGGAAATATCGGCCTGTTTATTTAGTCGGCATAATATCAGCTTGAGGTGTGTTGTTTTCATTCCGCACTTGTTTGCAGGTCAAAATATGTTATCTTACTTTTAGTTTGAGAGAACTGAAAAGAATTCTTAGAGCCAATGCCTTAACACGGAAAAATACAACTCATGCGGACGTGAGCTGTAATTGACGTCATTAGGTCCTGCATAATTTTTTATGCATATTCTATATATTTTTTTCTTTTAGTTTGAAGTATCGGGTAATGGATGTAGTCTAGGTTATAGAGTCATGCACCAAAGGTTGTCAGTTGTGTACGGACAAAGGACAAGCACGTACGTCTCCACATGCTGTGTTTGTCTCTTATAAAGAAGCGTTATTTATATATCTATATATGATTAAATTGACTGACGCTCTGTTTGAGTGAATCTGTGCGAAAAAATCTAAAAGAAGTAGACCCCGTCGGCGTAGAGAGGAGGAAACACCGTCGTTTAAAAAGGCAAGAGTACATTAGTGAAGTATGTGATTTTTAAACTTTTATTTACTGACAAATCTGATGAGAGCACGATCATTGTTGCCCGTGTCTTTTTCAGGGTCCGAACTATTTATGGCATATCGATGGATACGATAAGCTTAAACCGTACGACTTTGCTATTTATGGCTGAATTGACGGGTAAGATGACATTTGGTTTTTTCGTGTTTCTGCTAAGAAATTGAATTTAATACGTTCCTTACATCTGTCTTAACATTTACAATTACTCAAGAAGACTCCTTTGGCTCGAAGTAGCTTCATCAAATAACAACCCGAAAATGATAGCGCATTATTATTTAACTTGTATCAAGGCTATCAATGGTAAGAAGCTAAAAGAGCTGGAAACGGGATTGAAATAATCGTTAGGTCCTGGTTCTTCAAGTTACGGTATTTTGATTTGATACTAGGTGTTCCAATGAGGATACGAGCAGATCGCGGAAGTGAAAACGTTAACGTTGAGGCAATTCAAAAGTTTTTCCGATACAGTCATCAGGATAAATTTGCTGCCGAAAAATGTTTTTTGCACGAAAAGTCTACATGAATTTTCATCTTAGATATAATCATAGGCTAAATATTTTAGGGCTCCATAGCAATAACCGGTGCTGCTGTGAAATGGCTTCGTGATAACCTTGGTATTATACAGAACGCAGCAGAGACTAAAGCCTTGGCCTCATCAGTATCTGATAATGGAGATGTGTATTTTGTTCCTGCCTTTTCTGGTTTGTTTGCACCTCATTGGGAAACTAGTGCAAGAGGGTAATACTTTCAAGTTCTAATTTTAGATAAAATTTGGTGTAAATACAGAATTCAAGGTAACTAAAAATTTAAAAAGCAAAACACATTTTTTTAATTTCAAACAGATGCTCTTATTTCTTAAAGGAAGGGCTGTAGTTTAGTTATTTTATATCTCTAGAATTTTGTCTACAACTTCTTATAATAATTATTTTATAAAATATAATTATATAATTTCCATGACTTAATTCTTTACAACCTTTTTAAACTAATTTGATAATATATTTCAGAGAATTGAAGCGTGATGGAGCAAGTTACGACAGCGTAATTCTCAATTGGATATTGGATGAATTTATTTAAGGTTAGTTATTGCGATTTTTTAAGAAACCATGCGATTTCCCCTACGGAAGCTGATGTATATTATTTTTTTAGGGACATGACAGACTCCGGAGAGCTAGATATATCTGACGTCTTCGCAAGGTGACAGATTTTTTGTGTAACCGGTTAGAAAAAACTCAATAGAAAGCAAACACAGTAGCTTTTTTAAAATAATCAAATGTTTTATTTTAGCGAATACATTCGCTTTTGTTTTGTTGATCTCGTGCAAAAAGATTTAGATTAAGTGCTACACAACGTCCAAAGAATACGCCCTTACGCGCATCAAGAATGCCCCAGTGGAAAACCAGATATAATATATCATTTGCCAGAGGCGTATGGTGAGCGTTTGATCTACAGTTATTTGCGAATAAAGTTATCAGAGCTAAGTTACTAACGCGTTTTAAACCTTCTGTTCAGGAAGTAAAGACTACAAACTGGCAGTGGATGGAAACGACATTATAATCGCTGAAAGAGAAGCTTCCAAAGCCATAACTACAAATCACGGTAGAGTTTGTTGAACTCGCCAAAGAAATTATGAAAATTAGAAAATTCGCAGAACCGTCTGAACCAGAAGAAGCGCGATACATTTTCAATGAACTTGTGACGACAGTAAAATGTTTCTCTTAAAGAAGTTGTAAAATATACAAAATGTCTATTAGTCAATAGTAGAAAATAATACATTAGTGCGCTTTTAATGTTTTGTAACAAGAGCAGCTGTAAATAGGGATTGCACACGAAAATTAGTATAAATAAAATGTAAGTTCCGACGAAACAGAAACAAAATAGAAAACAGTTATAAAAACCTATAACGCAACGTCCCAAACAAACAAGAAAATAAAGAAGAAAAGATGTATATACCCCTAACTAAAAAAATAAAATAAAAATAGTTAAATTACAAATAAAACATACAAATGTTAATCTTGCATTGCACAAAGGTCTTTGTTATAGAAGTAGTAAGTCATTTTCGTGTCAAATAAATGATAGGTAGTTATGTTACAGGGTATGACCAGCGTTTTTACACATGTCTTAGTCATTGGTCGAGCTTCCACATCATTCATGGTAATAGACGATTAAGAATCTTTATACCAGGCAAAATAAAATTTGAGCCAGTGACATAACGAAGCAACGACTGAAGAAGTGATGTTGATGCTTCTTCCACGTATCTACACATACTCCTGGAGAAAATTTCTCTTTTTTGTTAATAGCGCAATCTTTGGTTTTGTCAAACTAGACCCCTCTACATAGTCGTTTAGTACAAAGGTAGCTGAATCAAACGCATCAAGGCTAATGTCAGCTAAGTAGTGTTCTAATGAATACTATTTTTTTCCCTTGCTACTTTTTCCATTACTGAAAAAGAAGTTTTTTTCTACATTTAAAGTTTTCATAACTTGAGGAACGTTTCAGTACTTTTTCCTCCTTCCTCCACCAGATGGCTCTCTTACCTGCTTATATTGTGCTTCAGTTATCATTTTGGTCTTTGATCTAATCAGCTTTGTGTTTGATGTTTCATTTCGCTTGGAATTCAACAGGAATGACTTCAAAACAGAAGCTCTTTGAAACTCATTTTTTTGGTTAATGGAAAACTTTTCCGACATAGGTAATAATTTGCCAAAGCTATGCCCGTAGACGTAAAATCTTCTTTTTGAAATAAATGCAGAGATTCACACGAAACCTGTATATAAAAATATACTATTTTTTGGTAACAGCTAAAAGCTAGCTAGACAGGTAAGCGACATAAATTGAAAATAATAAGGTCTAATATTGACCCTTGCGACACACCAGATGTGACGTTACAAAATGCAGAGTGCTTATCATTAATTCGCACAATTTGTTTTCTGTCACACAAGTAAATCAGAATTAAATCTACAAACTTTTTGGAAAAACTGATTTGGTTGAGTTTCCTCATTGTAGTTTCATATTGAACAGTATCAAAAGCCTTCGAAAAGTCAGCCAATACTACAAGACTGATTTCGTTTTTACTCATTGCTTCTTTGATATCCGTTCTAAGTTTCATCAACCAAGTAGTCGAGTAGTGTCATTTTCACTACCCGGACATCGTTTTGGAATATAAAGAATTCTCATCGATAAAGATTATCATTTTTGTAAGGATACATTTTCACTACCCGGACATCGTTTTGGAATATAAAGATTTCTCATCGATAAAGATCATTTTTGTAAGGATACATTTTCACTACCCGGACATCGTTTTGGAATATAAAGATTTCTTATCGATAAAGATTATCATTTTTGCAAGGATACATTTTCACTACCCGGACATCGTTTTGGAATATAAAGATTTCTTATCGATAAAGATTATCATTTTTGCAAGGATACATTTTCACTACCCGGACATCGTTTTGGAATATAAAGATTTCCCATCGATAAAGATTATCATTTTTGTAAGGATACATTTTCAACAGCCCGAACATCGTTTTGGAATATAAAGATTTCTCATCGATAAAGATTATCATTTTTGCAAGGATAAGACGTTCAAACTCTGGATAAAAGAGGAAGGATGGAGATTGTTCTTTTATTGATGTAGGAACATTCACTTTTGGAATAGGTGCGACTCTTGCCACTTTTCATTAACACGGTAAGCATTTTTTCTTAAAGCAGGTATGTGTTAGAACAGAGGAAATTTCATTTGCTAGTAATTTAACAAAATCCACTGGTATATCATCAAACCCAGTTGATATATCGTTGCGTAGTCCTTTAAATTCTTTAACTCATACTTAACATGTCTGAGTTGAAAAATTTAGGAAGTGGAATGTTTGAAGTACTTCCTTTAAATCAATTTCAGATTTTGGAGTTGATCCAGTAACTCGCTCAGCTGTTCCGGACAAGAAAGTGTTTACACTATCAGCGTCAAAATGAAGAGGCTTCGAAGGAAGATGTAAAATTCTATTGTTAGTGTTCCACACTTCTTTCGAGTTTTTAAAACTAAGTGCTTTTCTATGGAGATGGTGGTCTTGTTTATGTCGTTCTCCTTAACGAGGCATGTGTTTCAATGCAATCTTGTATGAACTTGTGAAGTATCTCCACTTTTTCTTCTGCATCATCTATAGCGTATATAACTGATATCGGTAAGTTCGAGAAATCCGACACAAAAGATTCCCTATCAAAATGCTTTTCCTCTCTTATCATTTTATATCGAGGTTTAAACTTATCGTATTTAATGTTGATGATAGCGTAAGGTCCATCATGGTCACTAATAGTTTTGCATGGTAATACATCAGTATGTACGATTTTGGTACTTCTGTTAATTATCATATGATCGATCAATTTTGCGCTTAAAGGAGTCGCCTTAGTTGGCTTTGATACTATATGTTTAGGGTTAAATGCAGATAAAATATTGTTGTACTGTCTTACTTGGCAACATTCTAGTTTGAAAAGATTTATGTCTATGTTTATTGACTGGTTTACTGGTGAACTTTAACTATTAATTCTCCTATGAACCTTAAAAAAGTCCATGTAATACCAACTTATCAACGCTTTATTTGTAAATGACCTTTCCAGGCCAATGAATTAATTTTTTATTTTTTTTTTATTTTGTGCAGCTGAATATTATAGAAACATTATATGAATAACCATGGAACGAAAAAAATATTTTCAATGTTCCGTCTTTGGGCTAACAGGTATGATATAAAAAATTAAGTCAACTAAATTGTTATTAATCTTAGTTCTAGCTTAGCTCTGCAACTAATAGGTTATCGTCTAAATCTATTTAAATCTTAATATTAGTACTTTTGCCCGGCCACCGTAATATATAATATATTAAAGCGGTTGTACGGTTGCTAAAATTATATAATTAAAAACAGAGCTAGCTAACTATATAACCAACTAGCGGTAAATCAGTTTTGATAAAGAGATAATTTAGCTACATATCATCATGTAGATAGACAAAATGAAAGACATGCTAAAGAAACAGCATTGAGTATTTGAGATATAGCTTATCAAGTGCTGCAAAGATGATCGATCGAGTGGGATTTAGCATCAGTGGAATTGAACGGCTGGCATATTTTTTATTTTGTCAACAGGATTTACTGAAGCAACATCGAGAGTTAAAATAACATTGGGTTAATTATTGCTGAGCTAAGCCAACAAGCGAAAAGAGCTGAGCGCAAGCTAAGTAAATATTTATTTCCAGAGAACATTTTTTAAAAGTTAGTTAGTTGTTTACTTATGATATTTAGTCCGGTTCTGCTTATGACTTCCAGATTAAATATATTTTTTTCTACAAGCGTATTTCAGAGAATACATTTTTTGAAAAGTAAAGTGTCTGTTTTTAATTTTGCACATTGAAGTGACTTTTTGGCGAGAAATGCGTAAATCGAAGCTAGAAATTAATCACAACGTTCAAAATTTCTTTTTTCAAAGAAGAGAAGAAGAAAAAACTGCAGAGAATAGTTATACTTAAAGTTTTGTCGTTTTAGCATATTTGCGTGTTTAATATTGGCTCTTGAATTATGTTTAAAGAAAAACAGTCTGTGATTTAAATTAGCTATTTACATTAATATATTAATTTGGAATATAAGATTGAAATTGCATTGGAATTGTTTCTTTTTATAATTTTTTCTCTGTTTCAGAGTACACTTTACCAGTTTTATTAGTGTTTTTTTCACTTAATATATATATTCGATTGCCTGGGTTTGTTGTTTATATTTTTTATATAACATATGCGTGCGCATGTCCATTGCTCTAGATACAAATTTTAAAACATTACGTCATGCCATAACTCATCTCTTTAATAATAGCCGTCGTCTGTCTGTCTGTGTGTCCGCGAAAGCCGTGTCCCGTTACGGAAACACGAAATTTTGTAAATTACGCACCAATACCAAATGCGATATATTTTTACCGACTTGGTTTGACCGCCCGCACATAGTATACCAATCAATACCAATCCAAGATTTTCGCGACCAGAAGTATATTTTCGCGGTTGAATAAACGAAGGCCATTTTGATTTTAAAAATGGTCGTGTATGGTCAGGCTATGAGGTTTGTTGGACTTTTTTATCTTCTGAAAGCTTTAGCCTCTTACAGATCTTAAACGCACCAGTTTTAGGATTTTGGGCTAGGAACGAAGATTTTGAAGGTTAGCTAGCTAGCTAGAGCCTCACTTTTTGTTATTCTGTTTGTTATTAGAGCTTTTTATCCTAGCCAACATTTATTTTTATGTTGAGGCTGTGGCTATTTAGCTAGCTCCTTAAAAAGTGCTAGCTCCTTAAAAAGTGAAAGTATAAAATGCAGTTTGGTTACAACAATATTCTTAAGCAATAATTCTTATGCTAAATGCAGTTAGCTAGGTAGCTACATCTTTTACACATTTTCCTGAAAACCTTTTCTGCAAATAAAATGGCTGAGCGATTGTTTTAGCTGGCCGGGTAACGACAGGCTGTTCCCTGTGTTTTTATTTAAACCAAAGTTGCAATAAAGTGTTTTTTAGGAAAAAAGGTATTACGCCTATACGCCTGTTCAACTCTGTTTAACTGAGTGCAGTTAAACAGTCTGTTGTTAACACTGGGCTAAGCGCTTAGCCCAGTGTTAACAACAGACTGTTGAGCGCAGTTAAACAGTCTGTTGTTAACACTGGGCTAAGCGCTTAACCCAGTGTTAACAACAGACTGTTTTTTTGAAAAAGGTTGTTACGCCTATGCGCATGTGCGATGACCTGTACTAAGAGGTTAGCCCACTGTGACAATTAATTTTAAACTTTCTTGGGAATAACGCCTGTACGAATGTAAAACACTGCTTACTTGGACTAACCACTCAGCCCTGTGTTAGAAGTGGACTGTTCCTTATGTTTTTATTTAAACAGAGTCTGCGATAAAGTTTTTTTAAAAGGGTATTGTCCCTATACGCCTGTTCAACTCTGTTTAACTGTACTAAGCGTTTAGCCCGGTGTCACGATTAATTTTTTAACTTTTACAAAAACTTATTCCGCAAAATAAAATAATATTGACGGATTGTTTTTGCCATGACGGAGTCACAACGGTTGTAAGCTGTGTTTTTATTTCAGCGTTTGCTGCGGGAAAGTTATTTTTTGAAAAATATGTTACAGTCGCAACACTACAATGGTGTATGCGCTTCACTTGATTTACGACATACTGCATACCTGTACTAAAGCGCTCCACATGACCGTGTCGCACAGTTTGCAGTTCTTTTTAGGCGCTCCTTAGGGCGTTCAACAACAGTTGCTTGTGGCTCACCCCGGCGTTTCGACGCCGGGTTTCCCGGCTAGTCTCTATTATAATAGCCGTATTCTGTCTGTCTCTGCGCAACATGTCGTCGGAAGTAGCGAGACGGACGGAAAATCCCCGCGACCCCTGCTGCTTTATTTTGGATCCCCGCCAGACCCCGTTTTTTCACGGCTTGGTTTTTACCGCTCACGCGTTATTAACCAATCACGAGGCTCGATTGTCACTAATAACCAATCCAGGTTCTTCGCGGCATCAACATGCCGACGGAGGACCCATGCTTAACTTACGATGGTCATTTTTGGTTTAACAGTGATGTTGTGAGGTTTGTAGGTCTCCTTTCGATCCTTTTCCCTCTAAATACTTTGTACATATAGGAATATTTATTGTCTGTGTGTTTTCACATGTTAAGGTGAATATTTCATCACGTTTTCTAGCTACGTATAAATCTTAAACAAACCAATTTTAATTTTTTGGCTAGCTACAAAACGTAGATTTTGAGGCAGCTAGCTATAGCTATATTTATTCCTATTCTTTTAAAGTTTTTATTCAGTTTGGTATATTGTTCTTTATTTTTATGTTGAAGTTGGGTCTACCTAGCTACCTCCTTTTAGCTACCTCTGGCTAAAAAGTGAAAGTAGCCAAATGCAGTTTGGCTGCAAGTGAAAGTAGTCAAATGCAGTTTGGCTGCAACACAATTCTTAACAATTCTTATGCTAAGCTAAATGCAGTTGGCAGCGATCACTTTTATTACTGTTTTAAAAATATATTCTGCAAAATAAAATTGCTGAGTAATTTTATAAACTGAACCGGGCTGATATCTTTTAACTCCGAAGCGATAAGGACTTTTGGAAAATAATAGTACCCCTATGCTCATGTATAACACGATTCACCTGTTAGGCGCTCAGCCTGGTGTTAACAACAACAATGTTTTTTATTTAATCTGTTGTGATAAAATGTTTTTACCAGCAATAAACGTTCAACCCGGTTTTAACAACAGGGTGTTTTATGTGTTTTTTATTTAAATTGAAGTTGCGATAAGTTTTTTTTGGAGAAGGCTATTATGGCTATAGCGCATGTGTGACACCATTTACCTGTACTAAGTGCGCAGTCCGGTGTCATGATTAATTTGTTAAGGTTTACTGAAACTTATTCCGCAAAATAAAATAATATTGACTAATTTTTTTTGTTATGACGGAGTAAATCTGTTTTAATTCAGCTTTTGTTGCGGGAAATTTATTTTTTGAAAAAAATGTTACAGTCGCAACACTACAATGGTGTGCGCTCCACTTGATTTACGACATACTGCATACCCGTACTAAAGCGCTCCACCTCACAGTTTGCGGTTCTTATCATGCTCCATTCAACAACAGTTACTTGTGGCTTAACCCGGCGTTTCGTTTAACATAACTTTACTCTCAAATATATTCCGTCCAGCAGTAAATTGACCATGAATGAAAAAAACATATATAACGCCCAGGTTGAATATAATCTTAAAACTAAAAGTCGATAATTTTCCTCAAAAGTGTAGGAATGACTCAGAAAATTCAGAAAATGTATACTAATAAAGCTCAGGTGTTGTTAAGTTGTTATTTTTGTAAAATTCGCACATGATACAATATAGTATACTAGTTATTTCAACCCGTGGAATAATCCACTAATTGTCTTTTTAAAATTAATTGTGCTTCTTATCGCAAAAATGTTTGTTAGCAACTCCGTTAAGAAGGCTGAAAAAGGTTTTAAACGAAAATCCCTTAACCCTCCCTTTTCGTCCATTTCACTCTCTTATTGAGCTCGAAAACTTTTTCCATTCCTCTTCTGTAAGTGTAACTCCCTTTTTCAATGGAGTTGCTTCTCCGTTCTGCTTTACATCTTGAGACTTTCCAATACTTACTCCTTTATAAGTACCTTTAGTCTTATCGTCGTGTTCAAACTCACCAACACGAAGTAGCACATTATCAGGAAGAAGATGCTGAAAAACATTTTCGTTGCTTACTTTCTTTATTTCATCTGCTACAACATCTGGAAGAGTTTTAACACAATCCAACTGTTTTGAATTAAGTTCTATTGTTACTTTGTTGCTTACACTTAATTCATTACTATTATTAAAATGAATTATTTCCACACGATCTTTTTTTACGATTATTGTGGTAGCTTGGGATAGTTTATATGTCTTGTCTGTGTGTTTTTGCGGTGGCCAGAAGTCATCGCCAACTTGCAATCTGCCATCAACCCAATACACATCGCTTCTTCCACTTGGACTTATTGCCATTATTTCTTCTTCCAACGACTGTTATGGCTGATCTGATTACAGATACCTTTTATATAAAAATATCTAACAAATCACACAGTATTGTGAATAGTTTTATTCTGATGTCACCCCGTGTTAATCTCATGGACACAGCTTGTCGTCATGGCTTTAAAATCTCAATAAATGCTGTGTTTGCATAAATAATAAATTTTAACACTCATTAAATGCTGTCGTGAACAAAATTGTAAATCATTTTCCGCTCATGATCACATGTTTTTTTATAAATAAAAGTTGAATACCTCCATTATAACATCCATATAGAGAGAGCCTACCTTTAGCGGAGTATACACGCACCTCGATAGTTTTATTCCCGAAAGATATAAATTCGGCTTAATTTATACTTTGCTTCACCGTTGTTTTAAAATTTGTTCAAATTGGTCAATTTTTATCATGAGGTTAATATAATCAAAGATATCTTCATTTGAAATGGTTATCTAGAACTATTTATTGACAAGGTTATAAACACGACTAAGAAGAACATTTGATCATTCTCCCTTTTTTAGGTAAAACATCTTTACAAACGAGAACTAAATTAGAAAATCTTTTTAAATCTACTTTGCATTGTTGTAAACTTTATGTTGTCTTGAACTGACACTCGCTTATCTAACTTCTCTAGATTTAAAGACCTGTTGCCTAAAGAATTAAAGTCAGGCGTCATATACTAATATAAGCGCAGTGCAACTCCACTTATATAGGCGATACGTCTAAAGGTTGAGGCAAGCGAGCACCTCGGCACCTCGGAGTGTCTCCCTTAACAGGTAAGAAATCAAACTTGTCTAACTGTACGGTTAATAAACATCATCCTAAACCCTGTTACACCACATAATCTCTTGACAATTTCAGTATACTATAGGGGACACAACCGGTATTATTTGCTATAGTGAGTACTGTGATGAAAAGTTTGCCAAAAAGGAAAAAACTATGCGTTATTTATTCCGGCTGGCAAACTAACCTCATAGATCAACAAAAAAATATACATAGAGGAGTAAGTTATTTTACAGTAAAGTATAAGTTGTTCAAACCAGGATTAAATATGTACTCTTTTTTGTTAAAACAGTTGTTTTGGATTTGTTTTTTATATCGTCTTGAATATTCTAGCAAATATTAGAATATTTCTGTTTGTAAAAGGGTGCCTGTTGTTAAAGGCTTTTACCCATAATTGTGCGAGTTATTTTCCCACGACTCTTGTACCAATTAGTAATACTACAGACGTATATATCAGAGAAGTCGACTAAGTATTTATCTCGCTTGTTTCAAAATAATTTAAAAATTTTCCGCCTTTCCACTAATCCTGCAGGCGGGAAAAACCAGTATTGAACACTTTTTTTCGTTGATTGAAAAACTAGTCCTGCAGCGGGAAGATGGTGTTTGCGTCAATTTTCGCACATTGCATATTTATGCGTGAATGTGTGATAATTTGTCTGCACAAGAAATGTATGGATTATTTTTGATTTAGGTGACCTTAAGTACAAACTATACAAGAATGTGGCGGTTTTATTCAGATACAAAAATATAATACAGAAATCGTTTTTCGTATTTCTATAAAATCACACGAAAATTAACAAGAAGATTTATTAAAGTTCCTCTAACACTAGCAACAGAATTTCGAAGTTACCCCTGTCTAGTGGACAAGGGATTCTACAGGGTGAAACAATTTCATGAATGTGTTTGTATTCTCTTTTTAATAATAGCGGTATTTTGTTCAACATGGTTGCGCGCAGCATTTTTCGAAAAATTATCGCACGGCCCGGTTTTTGCGGACTTGCGTTTTTAGGTTCGACGCAGCCTAATTTCAGAATAATTTCGGAATCACGCCAGAATCCGATACACAACGGAGACTATTTTAGTTTGGAAGTGATGGTGTCAGGTTTCCATATCTGTTTGACCATTTTGTCTTCTATAGGTAACCTTTTTAATTTTGTAGTATTTGTTTTCTTTCTGTTTTCACATGTTGGTGTCTGAGATATGCTTGAATAAAACAGCTAAAGATAAAACGACGAATAACAATGACTCGAATCCAGTCACGTAAAACCTTCCTATAGACCGCCGTCGCCGCCGCGACAAAAGGTTAAACCAACAAATCACACCACTCCATACGAGTGATTTAACAAAAAATCTACATTTGTTAAAAAAAGAGCAACTACATGTTACAGATATGTAGCCATATCTATTATAAGGCCGTGTTAAATCTAAGGTAGACTAATGCAATCCATAGATGAGTGTCATCCAAAAAATTTAATATATAATTAAACTATCAAAATAAAACATCAAAAAAAGGAAGGCTGGTATTGGAATAATACTGGAGCATCATGTATTCTAAAATGTAACGTGTTGAATAACTAAAAGTAGAGGAGCGATAAAAATGTAAGACATGTTCTATGCGAGGCATAAACGACATTCGATATTGCCGTTGGAAAATTGAGATTACGGTTTAACAAGACGAGTCTCTTGTCTGTGCTTTTTTTTACACTGAAGTTTCGAGAAATATTTTTAATAAGAATGTTACCCCTGAAATTATTATTATTATATGTACTCCACTGGATCTTTGAAAACAAACAAACAAAATATGTTCAATTTTAGAATTTATAATTTAATTTTAAAAAACGAAACCTTATTCCGGAAATAAAAAATGTAAGTCATGTGGTGAAAAGTATAGCTGCAGTTATTGTGATCGCCTACATGTAATAATTCAACGACGAATATCTTAAAACTGCACTGCAACCTCAACCTGGTTGTGCATAACGGTTTATTTGCGCTCATTTATCAAGTCTAGTTTCTTTAATAATAGCTGCAATAATAGCCGTATCCTGTGTTTAAAAAAGTTGCGCCTATTTTTATATCGAAAATTCCCCGCTAAACAAATATATCGTCACATCATTCAGCCACATGCAAATCTTAAGGTCACCAAATTTAGTATTTTAACTACCAACTTAGATTTAGAGGAAGAGTCCTTAAAAGCCAGCTGACTAGCTAGTCTAATTATTCAGTTAGGTACAGGAGCTTTTTTTCAAGCCAGCGTTATTTCTTTTTGTGTTATTTTTTCTGTCTTATTTTCACTAATGTGATTCTTACTAAGCTGTAAATCTGCCTACCTCTAGTTTAAACGTGAAAGTAGCCAAATACAGATTGCTGCAAAAAATTTTTTAATAAAAGCAGTTTTGTATGTACACTTAACTATAAGAAATTTTTAGCAGAAGTCTAAAAGTCTCGATTAATCCGTGATACTTAGCTAGTGTTTTTTAACTGTAATTATTTTTGTTACGATAGCCTGCACACCATTTCACAGTGAATCGCACGCTGTTTAGATACCAAGTCGACGATCAATCCCTACATTCCTTTCCGTCCCAGCTATCTTTCCGCCGACATCTTAACAGGTTAGTAGCATCGCTTTAAAGTATTTATCTGGTGTTTTCTATTTAATTGACAAATTTCGCATGCATTTTAAGAGAATACTTCGTACACCTTTTTTATTTTCTAAATTTCGTTCCGCAATAACATAACATTAACGAAAATCCTCTAAAAATCTTTACCACTATAATCTGATCCTATATTTTGTCTATTCCTTTTAAACGGAAAGTTTTTTTCGAGCAAAGTTTTTTTAATTAGTAACACAGTCTTTTACACAGCACGTTAAATATGATTATAATCTCAATTAATTTGATTTACTTTATATATTAATCACTTTTACGTAGGCTTATAATTAAACAAGTTATAATACACTTATTAATGCTTGTCTAGATATCCGAATTAAATTTGTACACTTTCCTAATATTACTTCATTAAACATGTTTGGTAGTGATTCAATACCTAATTTATGTTATGAGTAACGAGACAATAGCGAGGAACGGTTTCTAACGGTTTGTTTCGTCACTCTCTGCATGTAGAGAATCGCCATAGCTTGGGATGACCTTGCCTTTATAAGTTTACAAGTTGAGTTATAAAATCTAGCAAAGAATGGGAATCCAAACGGAAGTGTACTATTCCTAGCTAATTCAGTCTAAAGCCGAATGTGATTGGTTGTATGCCGAATTTTTCTGTTCAATGGAATTAATTACTTCCGAAAAAATCAGTGAATCGACAAACTTAAATAAGCGTGCGCGCGGTAGATTTATTGCCCGTCTTAGGTGGATGAATTTCAGCTGGATTATAGGTTTTATATTCTATACATAAGCAGCAAACCCCTGATACCAAATTTGTTTTTCGGTTTCAAAGGACTGTACTAATTTCATTCAAAAATGCATATAGCTGCAGTGAGGCAGTAAAAAATATTTCTTGATAGCTTGAACGTACCTTTAAAAGTGAGCTACCGTGTTGTTGACATGGATTCATTCTTTTACATGCGACTAAGCATTACCTTCTCAATGAAAGTACACATATGGTGAATATAGCTTTATTTAAATTTTTGATAACGTCATCGTTTTTGTAATATAAATATCATCAAATACTCCAATAAAAAATAGTTAAAACGTAAAAACAAATCAATAGTCGATGTTGTCACACGTTGAAGAAGAATTAAAAAAGTGAAGTCAGTAATATATCTACCTAACCATTATATACACTTTTTGTAAAACCATACCGCACTGAACGGTTTTTTATTTGAAATGAAAACGAATTGTAAGATAAATAAGGTTGATTATCAGTTGCTAAAAGTTTACCTCACGGACAAAAAATTATAATGAAGAACATCTAAGCACATGTAAGATTTGATTTGATTTGATTTGATTTGATTTTTGTTTTGTTTTTATTTTATTTAGTAAAATAGGATGATAGATCAACAACCCACAGTTAACTCGCCTGTTGCAAAGAAATTTGCACGATTCGCCTCTAGACTTTGTAAGTATCATTCGTGAAATAGGAAAGTTCTAGATTGTCAAAACATTGTGCTAAAGAACTAAAGTACCTATCCGCTAATTTGAAAATATGTTCAATAAACAAATGTTCAAAAAAAGCAGCAGTAAACAAAGAGTTTTATAAAGAAAGCGAAGAAGTGTTTGAAATAACGAATGTTCGAACACTATTTCATTATTATCAACAGCTGGATTTATGTAAGTGAAGCAAATTCTAGCCAAGATCTACAAAAATAGAATTATTAATTCAGTTTGCTTGATCTTTAGAATGTACCTCGATTGTAGACGTGTAACTAGACGTTTTAGTCCTGATAATCATTACACTTACACGTTGTGGTCTGCAAATCTTTGTACAAAAAGTCGAGATTACGGGGTGGCTGTGTATGCTATGCTTTTCCTGCTCCACTTCTTGCAGTGCGTAATCTCAATGGCAACCACAGTATACGGATTCAAAATTTCCAGAATTGAAAATATAGGTTGGTGAAAAGAAAGGAATGTTTTGTTGCTATAAGATACAGGTTGAATTACCGCCAAATGATATTTCTGTGATTTGCGCCCTTGTAATAAGCTACGCGTCCTTGTCATAAGCTACGCGTATAGATATTTTTCATACTCTTGCCTGTCTTCTTTAAGGTGCACATTTTAGGTTTGTGCGTGTATTAAGTATTCGTAAAAGTGTGTTAATTTTGGCGCCCCATATGAATATGTGAGAAAGTAACGGGAGCTTTTGAACGTCTTTATGTACAAAGTAAATAAAATTTGATAAATCAAAATATGGAATTTTGGCTGATAGCTTATACCAGTCACTAACCCGAATCTCCGTATCAATATTACCCGTTGTTTCTCTGTTCAAAATGGCTGCGTCGCAGCTTCATATCGAACCCTAAAAACTACTTTAATTACTTTTACTAACAGGCGTGTAAGGCAGCATAAAAAAACGATGCCCAGATTTTATACAACGGGCGGAAATCTGAGGACCGGAATATATATGACAGGCGAATTCTCGTGAATTTTTTCACAGGCCAAAAACGACTAGTAGAGTTAAAATATAATACTCGTTTCTAAATTCAGGTCAACAAAGGAATGACGAGATTATTCAAGCCGCACCTCGTCCAACATTACTACAAACCTACGCGTCACAAGACCAATTCCAAATACCAAAATTGCAAAAAAATGAAATGCTTGTTACAGGCACACACTGGTCAGCCATTTATACTTATACCTGTGACATCAACTTCTCAGCAGTTGCCAATACATATGCCAATTGATTCACAAGCAGGCTCTCCACCACCGTACTCCGCATATTGAATCGTCACCAGGCTCCCCACCACGTACTCCGCAAGTCGATTCACAAGCAGGGTGTCGGCCCCCGGTATCGACAAGTCGATTCACGAGCAGGCTGCCGCCTCCGTACTCCCATGAGAAAGTGATGGAGTTTTTAGTTTCTATTTAACATTTAAAAGAAATATCGAAAATAACTAGACCCTGTTAATGACAAGAAAGTCGTTTCTCGTGAAAGTTGTTTCTCTTGCACTTTATTCGTGTTGATTGCAAAGTTACGTTTTCGACTTCACATATCTTCATATTAGAGGTCTTACTACGCTTTTACACGCAGCTATATTGACATTGACCGTATGGCTAACGTCAGTATATGTAGAAACACGTATATTAGAATCCAATTACGTAGACGAAAGTTAGAAAATTTTATATTTGCTAGCGTAAATTAATTATTGTAAATTTGCTACGTTGGCGTACGCAGATGCTTTGTCCATCTGTTGGATTATTTATAAATAGGTAAATATAAATACTCGTTACTTGTTTGTTTTTTTATTATTAATATTTCATAAGAAGAATATATGAACCCATTCTGTTAGGTTTAACTCTGTGACGATTAACGATGACTTGAACTTCGATATTACATTCTCATATAGCGCAATTAATATACAGACAATTTGTAGACACGTGAAAGTCTACAATTATAACCCGTTTCATCTAAATGCTAACATTTGAAATATATGCAATGTCGAAACAGTCCTCAAAATCTATTTTAAAAATGAAGATTTCCGAGACTTTCCTTCTTCCAACAGTCATACGACGTCTCATTTGACGAGAAACGTGATGGAAACAAAAGTTTGATTTTGATTGGTGCACTAACATAACTAAATAAACAATCGCATGAATTTAAGATTTCCAAACAAATATTCAATGAGCAAAAGTTGAGCCTCAGCTAAAAGTTTGTGATGGTTATTGACCGTATTCAGGTTAGGGAAGGTGTGCTACCCTACCCTAGCCCACCCTACCCTACCCTACCCTACCCTAGGGCTTCCGTCTGTAACATCTGATTGTGTCGCAAAATTTAGAGTGTTAATCTATATGACGTTGACTAATGAAAAAAAAAATTGCGCCACCAGCAGGAGGTCAATTACGCCATTACGCTAAAATCCCCTTTCTCTTGATTATAATTGAGACAATTCTGGTTATTTCACCACTGTATGATGCTTATACATTATTTCTTTCAATTTGCACACAATATAACGTCCCGAGGGCGTAAAATACCCCCCCCCCCCCGACCCCATACTGTTTATTTTGGCTCAGTATCATAGTTACAAGAAACTTGGAAACAAGCTAAAATCTTAAAATCTGATTACTCATTAACCAAATAAACTATTCCGCCAAAGAGAAACAACAATTTCAAATTGTGTAAATCTAATATAGAAATAGCTGAAATTACAACTTGTGACAACGAACTTTACAATTTGCGGTCATGTGGCATCTTTTTTCCTACCAAATATAGATATCTTAAACCTGTAGCTCTTTTAATTAATACATCTCTTTATTGTGAATAGTATATAAATCGCACTACCGACAAATGCTAATCAAATGTAACCTGATCCAGCAGTTATAACTTTCTAAAGTTTTTATAAACTAATATTGATTTAAGAAAAATACTTACCAAACATGTTCTCGTCTTTCACGTTGATATAAGAGTATTTTAATTCTAGCTATACGCACAGTTTATTCTTAGTTTCGATTTTAATGATGAAACAAAAGGTACGTGATAAACTTTTATTAGAAAGAGTGTTTAAATTGGAAAATTGAAACAGTGGCCCTTTTTTGTTGAAAGCATTTAAGTGAATTTTTGATTTAGTGACAAGTGTCACAATATTTGCAAAATAATCTCTTTTTTGTTTCGAGTTAAGATTTATGGTTTATGTTTGTGGTATTAACAAAAATTTTACATTTAAGTGGGAAATCAAATGAAAAAACATAATGCCGAAATAACATAAAGGTTATTCTCTTTTAACTGCATGCTTTGGATTGTTCAATTCCTCCGTTATATACCTGTAACGTATATCGTCTAGCGGTACAGTGACCTTCAAAAAAGGTTCGTTTAAGAGCGGTGTTCGCCACAGAGGTTTCTTCCAAATTTGGTCATATTGCTTCAAAACATGCTCTGGGTTGCTAGGGTATAGTAAACTCGACGATAAAGCGATCCAGTGAGCTAGAAGAAGAAGTCTAAATACGAAAAATAGAACAGACTCAAGACTTTGCAAAAACAAGAGGTGTGGAAGTTATTTTCGACCAGTATTACACGTTCTAAGTATTCGCAGTTTTTTAGTGTTCTTTAAAGTGTCGACGTTGTTAGAGCACTTGGTCTTTCTCCTTCCGTGCTAAATAAAAATGGAATTTCTCTGCTGTAACTGGAATCAAATGTGGCTAAGGATGAACATGTTTTATGAGCGGTTGATTACCTGTCTACTTGTGACGGACCCTCTTGTTTTACAGTTCATTGCGTGCATTTTATCATACTTGTCACCACAAGGGCATTACTTCATTAATCATTTAGGTACTTTGACATATCGTCAAACTTAAAGCACCTCCGAGATAAGTTTTAACTTCATCATATACGTTAGGGTTACATCTCCCGAAACATGATCTCCCGGGTTAGTTACGGTAGCAAAAATGTCCACGGTAAATTTAAGGAGTTTGTTTGTTTCCTTTTCAAATGAAAATTATTCTGCTTTTGTGGTTCCACAATTTGATCAAACTGACAAGTTGTTGTATTTTCGGTTGCATTGCTAATAATATGCTGTATCTTAGTATGCTTAGTCTCCTGAGGGTATTGAAATTTCAATCGCAACCAAATAAAAGCCACACGATAACAAAAAAATTAGATGCGAAAAACTTTCTTGTGCGTTTGTACACGAGAGAAACTTTTGTAAAATTGCATTTAACTCTTTTATGCCCCCTGTTTTGTTTCGTGCTTTGTTTTCAGCAAACTTGTTCAATTCCTCTTCCGCTAGTTCTTGTGAACAGTTTCAATGGTTTAGGAGTTAAAAAATAGGTTCAACCCTACAACGCATCACGTAGACCCCAATTGGAATTAACTTATATTTTTTAATGTAGCTTCTAATCAAGTTTGTTTTGGCTTGTTTGCTGTTCCATAATGAAGCACAGTCATGTACAGAATTTTTTCGGAAAGCAAAAGATGACAGTGTGGTTATTGGACGTACGATGGAACTTGCGGAAGATTTAAAATCAAAAGTCATATCAAAAGCAAGAGGATCTCCTGAGAAAAGTATTTTGCCATCCTTTTGCCGTGAATCTTCTCCCCTGGAATGGATATACAAATATGATGTACTTTGTGTAAATGCCTTCGGGCAGCCTATATGTGTGGATGGTATTAATAGTGAAGGTTGGTATTACTTTATCTCCCTCTGACGAAAGAATACAACTACAACCATAAACATATACAATGACACAAGATTATATTTGTTCTTTCTATATTACAGTCGCGCATTTTGAACTTGTCAATTTCCACTTCACTTCACGGATTTTTTAATCAAACTCATACTCTTGAAACGTGCTAATTGTTGCCGCCGTAATCACAACTAATTTTTTCTAAATTTCGCGTCCTTCATCGGACCTGATGTGGATTATTTCGTTGTGCAGTTGCTTCAAATAACGCCACTAGCAAACTTTAAATGCTCTCTACTTGGTCTGGGTGCGTGGAAAAGTAGCTCCTTTGCAGTTTGTCGGCTTCATGGTAGTAACTATTTCAACTTTTTGTCCGTGTTTGAGAAATGACGAAAGAAAAAAAACTGTCTTTGCTTCATTAATTTTGTCCACGATTGTAGTTGCAAATATGAAGCCGTCCAAGTAAAACTGTTATCAGAGAAGGGTATAAATAGAATGTGATTTCTTCACTAGGTTTATCAGTTGGTGCTTTGTATTTGCCGCAGTACACGGTATATGACAACACCACTCAACAAGATTGTTCCAATATGGTGTCAGATCTTCAAATACTAAATTTTATACTGGGTAAGGAAGATCAACAAATTATACACTAATGCAGCAGCATTACGATAAACTTGTGCAACCTATTATACCCCGGCTTAACCAGGGTTAAGCTTTGAAACACAGGGAAAAAATTGTGGCATTAGGACCCGTAAATAATTTAGAAACATTAATTATGTATTCTGTAAGATAATTCTTAAGCCTGCATCAGTTATATCGCTTACTTTGCAGCAAATTATAATTCGACAGCGCAACTTCGCCATGCCGTTAACGGAAACAACTTTCCAAAAGTCTTTGGCATGGCAGTTTTTGGTCAGAATTTTGAGTTCCATTTCACCGTAACAGATCCGAGTGGAGATGCATTAGTGTTAGAATACACCAAAGATGGAAGAAAAGCTCATGATAATACAGTTGGCGTTACAACAAATTCGCCTCCGTATGATTTTCACATGATGAACATCAAAAACTACGTTAAGTTATCAAAGTTTTCTTCAAAGAATCTAAGATTTGGTGATGTCGTGTTTACTCCAGTGGGTCTTGGAAGTGGATTACTTGGTGTACCTGGAGATTTTACGCCTCCTTCAAGATTTATTCGCATGGCTTCTCTCCTGCATTTCTCAAACCAACCAAACACAACAGATGAAGCTCTCAAGCTGACTTATCACTTGTTGAACACTGTTGATATTCCAAAGGGTAAGAGATTTTGTTATACATTTAATTTAAGTAAAGCCTTAGCGCTTTGGTAATATTTCCTACTTCCAGGCAAAATTATGATTCTATATCCATTCAGCCTTTCTGTAGTCGGATAGGTAATAATAGGAAACTAAAAGATGTTTGTCTTTCTTAAAGTTGTTTTGTTTTGGTTATTAAAAGGTGTAGCACAAGTTGAAGTAGGACCGGAAGAAGGTCATTACGATTATACGCAGTGGGTTGTGATGAAAGATTTAAAGAATCGCGTCCTTTACATCCGTTATTACGACGACTTCACGTTTCAAAAAAATGACATGGAGAAAACGAAATGAGAAAAACCAGGAGTTGTTTCTTAGAGATACAACTAACAATCGTACTGTATTGATGTTAATACTGATTTTTTGTGTTTGTATCTACGGTTTTCATGTTTCTTTTTTTTTTTGGTTTGCGTTATAACATCTTAGTAACATTTCAGTTTGTGTTACATCGGCATAAAATTATTCCGAATACACCTTTCCCGAATTAGTTTTCTTTGATGTCTATTTCTCAACTTTGCCAAACAAAAGAAATGTGATTTTTGAAATCCTCAACTGAAACTTGATGAAAATGTGAAATCTTTAGATTCATAAACCTGTTAACAGAGTTTTTTTAATTTTGTACTAATTGACCTCTGCTTGCAACAGAAGCTTATTAGTAGAAATGAAAAATTAAGAAGACTAATACCATTAAAACAGCAATTTCGCATGTCGGATTAAGTTGAAAATTTATACACACATCAATTCAATGTTGCTGAGTATGATCAAAACATCAAAATTCTAAAAATTAAAAAAAAATGCAATTTGGGACACGTGAATTGGTGTCATATTGTGTGGTGTGTTTGTTGTATGCTAATATTGCATACACAACAGGTTTTGTTCCAGAACGTAGATAATGTTTTTCGTTTCCTTGGCAACGTGTTTGGCTTTTTATAAGATTTAAAAACTTTGCCTTTGCACTTACTTATTTAAAAATGCTACTGAATAAAAAAATGGTTTCCTGCAAGTTGCATCAACTAAAACAGTTACTTCCCATTTCTGCGATATTGTTAAGTGTGTGCTTTCATGGCTGCATCAAAAAATATCTAATATCCTAGAAAAGCTATTAGTTGTTTATCTCTGACTAGATTGGAAACATTGGAAACATGACTGTATTACAGTAAAATATTTTATCACTTGCACTACATTTGCGGCATATAGTCTTATATTCAATCGCCCTTCATAAAATTGCCTGTGTTCTTAAATTTAGAAAATGTAGCTAATACGATATTATTTTTTAACTGTACATTCTTTAAGAACCATTAAAATCTGACCTGAGGCTGACTGCTATTATTTTTCGATCCTTTTTCAGTCTCATTCGTTTATACTTTTATTATTATTATTATTATTATTAACAATTATAATTTTACAGGTTGACTACGTCAGAAATATTTACAATCCTGGTATCAATGTAGGACCTGTTGAAACAAAAAATAGTAATAAATGAAATTTTAAAATAGGTAATAAATTAGGTAAATTTTTTTTATTTTTTTTTTCTATACATATTATACAAAAACAAATAAATAAATAAGGGAATCGAAAATAAATTAATTAATTAGATAGGTGAGATGGAAAAAAGCAAATTATTTTAAATAGAAGTTTAAAACATAGCCTCATTTTGTTCTTATTTTATGTAAGCAAGAAGAGAATCGACCACAAGCTAAAATAAAAAAATTACATCCTTGATTGTAATTTCATTAGATTGCATGTTTTTCTCTTTTTGTTCAGCGTGGATTATTCACTTGACTTTAAAGATTTCTTAAAAAGAAGATATTTGACTTACAATGGTTTTGGTATTGCTATATGAACGACCTTTGCTAACTTTTTTAAAACGTTTAAAATAAAATATGACATTTTTTTATAAGTTCGTGTAATGTCAGTGATTACTAATGTTACCTACTTCTTTACTAATACATTAAGTTTCTCAATGTTAGAGATTTTCTCTGTTTCTTCAAATGTGACCTTTCTGAGCCTAAGGTCTCTTTTGACTGGTTTCTTATAAAAAAAGTCTAAAAAACACTAAGTTTCAAGATAACTTCCCTTCTTTGGCAGGCACTTCACTTTTAATCTTTATGCCTGAAGATTGCTTGAACATAATTAGTCACCAAAGAACTGTTTTGTAGTTTATATACGTTTTTAAACTATCCAGTCCGAGTCACATAAATTTCTAAATTCCTGCTAAATATTACCTACCATGCACCAAAGTATAGCTAAATCGCTAAAATTACAATGCACATTGTAGGTAATAAGCACCATATACAGCTAGCTAGCTACCTCAACAGATACATTAGCTAGATCACTTGTAGTGCTAGTCTGATGTGCATCGCTGAGTCTCATGAATAAAACAAAATTCTTCACTTAATTTATATTTCACTGTTAAAAACACAGAAACTTTGTCCAATTTCACTATATTTATCATTTGTCCATTTTACTAAGATTTAAAAGTACAAATAATATTTATTCTCAAGCTTACATCCATTTTAAGAGCCGAAATCAGCCAGTTACATCAGGTATATCTGTTTATACAATAGAAGCTAAACTTTGAGTAATTTTTCTCCACGACACGAAATTTCACCGCCCGTCGCGTTACATGAATAAGGCTAATTATTATCTTGAATTTTTAATGTGATTTTCGTTCTAATATTGAAGGTGATAAAATTAAGTAAAGAATTATCCTATTGTATGTTTGAATATTTACATTTATTTTGATGTTATCAGCATTTTAATAGGCTATATACGATCATTTTTTAGTATATGGAGCAGTATTAACTAACTAGCATCAGAAATAGACACAACAGAACAAAAACTACAAAGAAGAAGAACTAAACCAAAGTAATGCAAGTCTTCAATAGATATTTTGACAAAAACAATGCTGTTTACTGAAATTCCATTATTCCATATCGTGTACTTCAGCCTAAAATATGTGTTAGGTGACCAATCAACGTTTCTTATAAAAAAAGTGTTGATGTTCTCAGCATGTTAATAGGCTATACGTGATCATTTTGTTCAGTATATTGGAGCAGTATTAACTAACTGGCGTCAAAAATACACAACAGAACAAAACTACAAAGAAGAAAAAGAACTAAACCAAAGCAGTGCAAGTCTTCGACAGATTTTTCACAAAGTCAACGTTGATTTACTGAAAAAAATATAGTAAACTATCTTCATACAAACAGCTACAATTCGAGTATATATTAGTGGGAAAATTTGATCTTTTCCCCCGTCTCCGCATAATTCCATATCGTGTGAACGAGGGGAGGGAAAGGGTATACATGCTGTATTTCAGTCAGGTGATCAATCAACGTACAAAATACAGTGTAAAATGCAGTATGTGTGACGCGCGGAAACATTTTATACATCTAATGTGGGTAGCAAGTTTGATTACACACGAATGAGAGTGAGAATGCTGGGGAAACATACTTTAGAAATGGCAATAAACTCTGCAGTGTTACATTATAATGACGTGAAGGTGTTAAAAATGAACTGCAATAATTTTGCATATGAGGAATGGTGACACACACAAAATTTTACAAGCACAATATTGGACACATTCGGTGTTAAAAAATTTAATTGGCGAAAAATTCAAAAAAAGAAGAAAAACATAGAGGAAAATAAAAAAGGACATGTTGATAAAGAAACTTAAAATGAAAACCCTCATATATATAAGGAGGGCTTTGCCTAAGCCAATTTATAATTCGTTTAGTTGTGTTTTGTTTCCACAGTAATTTTTTTCTGCATTTTCAAAGACATTCTCGAATTTGTGACGTGCCTTTCTTCATAGAATTATGCAGTAGTTGCGAAAACTTCACAGTATCTTCGACATCATACAAGAGCTCGTTTAACAAAAAAACATGATCATTTTTAGTGACATGATTAATGTTTATTATTGTGAATATATACATTTGTTTTCATTCAATGATACTTGTAAATATTATACATATTAAATTTGAAAGTTTCATATGTATAACGAGTTTTAAGATATTGTGTAAAGTTTCCTTGTTTTGTTAGGACAAGTTTTACCATGAATGTGGACTATCGAGACCTTGGAATACGCACTTATAAAGTCATAAAATCAATTGAGAACAAATTTGCTTGTCCATTGTCCTCCAAGTTTGTCGACACATGGACATATTAATGGTAAGGATCAGGTTTAATCTAAAAGTAACATAAAGCGGTTTTACTGCGATGAAGAAGCCATTATTAACTAAATATAGTTGCTAAGGTTTCCTGAAGTGTTTGTTGACTATAATAAGCATTCTCATTTTTCACGTGAATAAATATCGATTATTTCAGGCAGATCAGTCTGTACAGTTTATTGACGAGTCACATACTTTCAAGAAAGAATGGTAAGTCTTAAAATTAATTTGTTAAGCTACTTAAATTATATGCGTGTTCTTTTTGTCACTTTAAAATTTGTTTCTGTTTTGTCGCCAACGCCATTTTCAGTAAGTTGTAATAAAAATACCTGTTTACGTATTTTCATCCAAAATGGCGCGATCGCAAACAAATATACTTATATACTTATATTACGTTTAACTCATCACATTAAAATAACCGAAAACTTAATATTTTAATTATTGTGTTTTAAAAGACCCTGCAACTCCACCATAAAAAGAAATTTAGACTTAAACTCTTCCTCTGTTTACTTTGGTAGTTTGGACAAGGATTTAGATATTTAATAATAAAGTACATTTGTTTTCGCTACGCTTCTGCGTTTTGTAACACATACCCCAGCGATAAGTTCATCAGCCAGACGTTTTTAAAGTTTAAAGAGTACCCTATTCATTGCGAAAAACAAACTCGCTCCCTAAACCCAAGGCAACCGTCAGTAGTTTTGAAATATGTCCGTATAAGTTTAGAGAAACTCTCTTGTGTGGAACGCTTTACCAGGTCACTTAAAATGCGAGGAGATTTTAAACTTTCTCCCCACATAATACGTATATCAAATGTACAAAAGACTCTCTATCCACAACAACTGAAGATGTAACTGTTATTGCAAAAAGCTTTGTAAAACTTTCTATTGAATAAATACATTATCAAAATAAGAATTTTATGTTTATGTTTTGATTTCTATATTTCTGTAAATGTAATGTAGTTGATATAAATTAGCCAAATTATTTGAACTACATAAGTGTTATACATAACACTTTAAACAAAAAAGAAAGAACGAAATAAAGAATCATAACGACAATCTTGTTAAGAAAATTATTGGAATAACAGTACGCCATTGTCGTATTAGATACATGCATTTTTAACTTGTCAAATTTCACTTATCAATGTTCACAAACGGAATTAGGATCTTAGGATCTTCGGTTATTTGGTTAGATTCAAAACTTTAACCTGTACTAATACTTGCTAACGTTAGCATAGCCTATTTTTTTATTTACTGGACCTGGAGGTAGGGTTAATTTCTTTATAATGCTGACGTCACAGAAACTGCAACTTGTTATTTTTCAACGTTCCTCACCCCGCCTACAGATTTGTCTTAGTGAAACCTTCGCAGCCTACTGGCTACGAAGCAGATGTCAGCTGATGTATTTATCTATTTCGAGGATTGTCAAAAAACTGTCATCTAGCAAACACCATAAACAGGATTATAGTGATTATTGTGTCGGGTATAAGATTACTCTCGAGTATAAGATTATTGTGTCGGGTATAAGAAAGATTAAAATCATTTATTTGGCAACGTAAAGACATGATAAAACGTTGCTTTCATTAAGAGAGTGTTGTAAGACAGAAATATGAGATAAATGTAATCAATTTGTTTCTCTGGAACCGTTTTGTAATTCTTTTTTTAATATTAGAGATCCCTCTAGAGAGTTAGCGATTCCAAACAATTTTTAAACTTTGTATACTTTTTCTTCTAGCTTACACTAAAGACACTTTGGATCGCTTTGTCGCTGTTTTATGAAGTTGAGTCATGTACAGAATTTTTTATGAAAACAAAAGATAGCAATGTGCTTGTCGGACGTACGATGGAATTCGCGACCGATTTAAAATCTGAAGTTGTACTCATGATGTATCGTGATGTAATTTTTACACTCTATGCGTAGTCCAACAATATGTGGCCTGTAGCCGGCGTATGAAATTTAAGTTCCGTACTGCGTGGTTATTTATAACCTGTTAGGCTATAGTTTTATCTCCTATCCGTCAAGATCAGTCAAAGACTCACGCCTTCTGGCCTTGCATTTTGGATCGCTTTGTCGCTGTTTTATGAAGTTGAGTCATGCACAGAATTTTTTATGAAAACAAAAGATAGCAATGTGCTTGTCGGACGTACGATGGAATTCGCGACCGATTTAAAATCTGAAGTTGTACTTAAGCCAGTAGGAACACAAGAGAAAAGTTCTGTGCCGCCTTCCTGAGGCTTGACCAAGCCTCACCATTGCAATGGACTTGCAAGTATGATGTACTCTGCCTGAATGCTCTAAAGCAACCTGTATGCACAGATGGTGTTAATAATGCAGGTGAGTTTTAATAAACCCATTCTATGTTTTGATGTAGAACTTATAAAAGATTTGCCCTTTTTCCCCAGTTTTGCAGAAGTACAATGTCGTTATGTCAATGAGATGATTTGTACGAATAATGATTATTATCCATGTAATTTATACGACACCACATGATATCTTCTTTCCAATAGGTTTATCAGTTGGTGCACTGTATCTGCCACAATACACAATGTATGATAATGTTACACAACACGCTTGTTCTGACATCCTGTCCAATATTCAAACTGTGAATTTCATCTTGGGTAAGTAAGGTATCAATGTTATAGTAATTTAGCAAGTATTTTCTTGGCTAGCAGCCGCTCTTGAATAAAAGCCAAACGAAGGAATGGAGAAATACAGAGAATTTAATTATGAACTTTTATTTTTTTTAAAAAGATTATGTTAAAACGTCTTTTTCTCCTTTTTATATTTTACTATTTGTCGCATCGCTTAATACCGGCCTTCGAACAATCTTAGTGCTCTCATTTTGTTAAAAAAGCAACACTTTTGTTTCCTCGATTGCTTTTTCCATAATAACGAATGTTGACAACGTTACATGACGGAATCACGTACAAAAGTTGTTATAAATTTTGATATCAATTTTCTTTTGAGTATAGCAATATTGCATGTGTATAGAAGTCGCATATCTTTTCATGGTTTCCATTGAAGAAAACACGTTATTTTTCAATTAAACAAGAGATAATATGTTATTAATTGACCTTGTCTAAATTTGCAGCTACATACAACTCCACCAAACAGCTTCGAAATGACATCAATGGTAACATTTTTCCAAAAGTCTTTGATATGGAGTTTCTTGGTGCGTATAATCCAATTCACTACACTGTAACAGATTCTAGTGGAGATGCGTTAGTGTTGAATACACTAAAGATGGAAGAAAAGCTCATGATAATACAGTTGGCGTTACTACAAACTCACCTCCGTATGATTTTCACATGATGAATATCAAAAACTACGTAACGTTATCGAAGTTTTCTTCAAAAAATCTAACATTTGGTGATGTTGTGTTTACTCCAGTGGGTCTTGGAAGTGGATTACTTTGTGTACCAGGAGATTTTACACCTCCTTCAAGATTTATTCACATGGCTTCTCTCCTGCATTTCTCACACCAACCAAACACAACAGATGAAGCGCTTAAACTAACTTATCACTTGTTGAATACTGTTGATATTCCAAAGGGTAAGAGTATTTGTACATTTAAGATGGGTTTCCGTTACCATTAAAAAAGTTGAGCAAGAGTTGCATAACAGTCGCAGCAGATACAACAGTCGCCGTCAGGACTTTATTTGAAACACATGTTGTACAACACAGCAACGCAACATTTGTTGTGCATTTATTTCTACAACAGTAGCGATTTTCCGTGTAAAGAGTACAATTCATGAAGTTTTCTGCGGGAAGAATTTATTTTATCAATTTCTACTGCAGAACAAGACAATAAGAAACTTGTTTGGTTATTCTGTTAATTACTCTATTGCTATTTTTATTTACTTTTTGATCTTATACCAATCTCATTGGCCAAAGAATCTTTTACACAGAGAAAATAATAAACTTCCAATTTTTCCCGTGGAAATGAAAAATTTCCGACGTTCCCGCGGTAAGTTTAAAATTGCTCATGCTCGTGGCGGAAGTCGGAGTGGAAATACACCTTTATGGACATTAATGGAAACCCACCTTTTAGACTCTCCTTTATCTTCTAACAATAGAGTTTGTACTTTGGAGAAATAATGTTTTCATATTTTCTAAAGTAGCTTTCCCACCAGAAGTCTTCGTTAATAGGTTAAAATACACAGATATTAGATCGACCGCACTGACAAAATTTTACAAAATTAGACTAGCTCTCCGTATTCATTGGCGTAGTCTATTTCTCTTGATGTTACTTACAGGTGCTGCACAGGTTGAAGTAGGACCGGAAGAAGGTCATTATGATTATACGCAGTGGGTTGTGATGAAAGATTTAAAGAACCAAGTTATTTACCTCCGTTTTTATGACGATTTTACGTTTAAAACATTTGATTTAAAGACAATGAAGCCATTGAGATCTGGGGTTGTTTCGCGCTTCCTATCTTCGTATACTCGGTTTTTTATCGTGTTTTTTCTTGTGATTGCTTTGTTCTGAAATCTCAGTAAATATAATTGCTATACGTCGTTTCTGTTCGTGTGTTAAATTTTTGGTCGTTAATAGTCTTATTATTGCGTTTGGTGTGATTGTTGCAGTATGCAAAAATTTATTGTAAAACAGGTGTTTTTCTCTTTAACTCGTACTTTCTTATATTTTGAAAATAATTTTTTTACGAATAGATAATCTACTAAATACGTACTTTCCATGCTTGTGTGTTTTACGCTCTTCATGAGCGAAACAGAGTGTACGTTTTTTACGTACGTCCCTACCTTTCCAGTTACCGTTTCAACTTTCAACAAATGAACAAAACAAAGAAAAGAAAAGAAAAGAGAACTACTTATTCCTTAGCTAGACCATCTGATAGTCCTAATTAACAAGCAAGCAAACAATAGTTGTTATGCTTAAACAAAGGAAAGATAGTTCTGCATAATAAGTATGAATGTCAATATCAATTCATCTTTATCCAAGTAATATGATTGGTTCAATGTCCGCCAAGCTACGTATAGTTTTCGTGCCAAACCAATTTTTTGTATTCGGTCTATAAGTCAACCAAGAACCATAACTCAGTTACATATGAGAAATTAAGAGGCATTCTAAAATGATGGGGATGATCTTTTTGGTACGTGTGACGTTATTCCGGTTCCCTATGATGTCATTAATTCGATCTATTTGCTCGAAATGAGGTTATAGCAAGACCAACTGTGACAATTTTGTATTTTTACATTTAAATATAATTCGAGATAAATCGATTAAAATCACTGTCTTCTATAAACCACAAACACGCGTTTAATATACGTTTTACATTTTAAGGACACTTTACATCTTTTAAATAATTTTTTTATTATTATCAGGCGCGGGTCCAGGGTTAGTCAGATAAGTCGCGTGACTAAGTGTAAATTTGACGAAAAATGTAAGCCAAGCCGGATGATGTCGACGTTACGATACGGGTGTTGCAAACGGAGCGCGTTGAAAAATCCGTTTAGATTCTAATTTTTTTGCGCCGAAAAGCCACGGTTCACAGCCCTCTCCATTTCGCCTTTGGCGATGTTGACGTCAAAGTTGTGACGTCGCTACCATATAGACTGAAAGGGTTTTAAATTATAGCTTACAGATTTTGACTGATTCGTTTTAACTAATCAGTCACTCAGTCAGTCAAAAATCAAATAGCTATGACCCGCAACCCTCCCCATCTCACTGTAGAGGCATGTGAAAATCGTGATGTAATTTTTACACTCTATGCGTAGTCCAACAATATGTGGCCTGTAGCCGGCGTATGAAATTTAAGTTCCGTACAGCGTGGTTATTTATAACCTGTTAGGCTATAGTTTTATCTCCTATCCGTCAAGATCAGTCAAAGACTCACGCCTTTTGGCTTGGATTTTTTCGTACTAACATGGCTACTGCAGACATGTTGGTGCGGGTGCTTGCTGATTTAAAGTGTGCTAATGTTGAATCTCTTCGTGAAATGTAAAAAGAACTTTTAGAAAGTGTTCATTCTCGGACATTTTTGTTTTCTGGAGATATTTATCCCTTGCTTGGTAAAATTCAGGTGAAGATAGCTAGCTATATACATTCCATAAGGCGAGGTGTGAAGATAAAAGGAATTATTGCTTTAAAGTGAGAAGTATGTTTTTTACTCTCCAACGCACCTTAACTTATTTTGAAGGTTTTCAGGAGGCAGTTAAAGCAGATTCAATCAACAATTGTAGCCCTAAGGTCGCCTTTTTTTCAATACTTGCCTTGTCAACAGTAATAAAAAGAAAAATTAGTAATAATTTGCTGAATTTTACAGGAATGATCTGCCAAATCGTCTCGCACTAAAGAGGGTGAAATAAAGTTATGGCAACAATATTGGTCTGATTATGATGGTTGCTTACCAGACAATGTTATTAGAGCGTTAAAAGCTGTCAAATTTGATGGCTTTGAAAACATCAAGGTAGCATTGAGAATTTTAACCACTTTACCGTCACATCCTGTGAATGTGAACATTCTTTTTCTTCTTTACGTAGACTTTAAGACTACACTAGGAGCACCATGGTTCAGGATCGTTTAAATGGAATTAAACTCATGTACATCCATAAGGAAATCATGGCTAACATAGATGCTGTTACATCGGTATACAATGAGCAACCAAAGCCTAACTTTTTCATAACCCATTTTTTCATGCAATTGGTTCTTTTTGTGTTTTATTGTGCTGTCCATGGCTGGTGTTATAATTTGATTTACCTAGTCATGCTGATGAAGCCTGATATTGGCAGAAACAGCATGAGTTTAAAAAATATTGAAATACATTCACAATTGTCTCACTTTATTGTAGTTATTCCCTGTTAATCTCTATTGTTGTTGTTTTTGATTGATAAACAATATAAGTTCTACATTTTTAAGAAACTTTTCAGCCGCGGATAAGGAAACTTAAGAAACACTTCAGTCTCAAATTATCGAAATTTTAAAAAATACAGACTCAACCAAACGCTTTTTCTAATAGCTTAGCGTTTCTTTTCATAAATTTTAATGATAACTAGATAAATCGAAAGATAATTTTCGGCGATTTTTGTACCCGCAAAGCTCGAATTAGCGAAAGCTTCTCCAGACCCCACTTGGAGGCGGGGGGCTCACAGAATAGTCATATCGACATTTATTTGAAAGACAGAGAAGAAAAGTATGCATGACTCGACGAGACTTTTTTACAGACCTTACGTAACAGCCGTAAAAGATTTCAACAGTCCATGGAATTTCGTGGAAAAATTACACTGAAAAAAGTATTTACATGTGTTTCCCCGTATTCAGAAAAATTGTGTATTTTTTCAGAAACATAAAGATGTGAAAAATAAGTCTGTTGCGTGACCATGTATGTGCGGTTAAAGTTCGCTGGTTGAAGAAACAGGGTTTAGCCTCTCAGTCGTTTGCGGAGTGGATGGAATGTTTTATCAATTCAGTAAAATATTAGTTGTTGCTATTAACATCTTCAAGTGCTGTGAATACGGAGCGCCTTCTCACGTGTTTGCTGATCTCCAGCGCAGAGGTATAAACAAGAACATACTCCTCTTATGACGATAAAATAGAATTGTGTTAAATCGATCAATAAGATATTATAAATTAGTTTCTCTACATAAATTAGCCAGTCAAAACTGACGAATAAACAAGGCAACTCTCACGGCTGCTCAAACTTCAAACTGTACTAATTTAATTAAAAAATGCATATTGATGCAGTAAGGCAGTAACAGATATTTTGTGACAGCCTGAACGTAAATTTGAGGGTGAGCAATCGTTTTGACATGAGTTTATTCTTTTACATGCCGCTAAGCATTTCCTTTTTAATAAAACCACACATATCGTAGCTTTAATTAAAATTTTAACAACGTCATCGTTTTTTTAATATAAATATCATCAAATTTTCCAATAAAAAATAGGTAAAACGTAAAAACAAGTAAACTATAGTCAATATTGTCATACATATGCAGTTTATTGACGAGTCACATACTTTCAAGAAAGAATGGTAAGTCCTAAAATTAATTCGTTAAACTACTTAAATTATATACGTGTTCCTTTTTGACACAAAATTTGTTTATGTTTTGCGATCAAAGACATTACTTATTAAGTAATTGGTAAGACGTTGCCCACGCCATTTTTAGTGAGTCGTAAAAACAGCTGTGTACGTACTTTCATCCAAACTGGCGCAATCGCAAACAAATTTAAGTCATGGGTTCACCACTTGGACCCACATTGGTCAATATTTTTCTCTGTTTTTATGAGAAACAATGGCTCTCAGACTGCCCTACACAATTTAAACCTTTATATTACCAACGTTATGTAGATGATATTTTTCTATTGTTTAACTCTTTGGATCATTGTAATGATTTTAAGGACTTTATGAATACTAGACATCCCAACATGAAATTTACTTGTGAAAAAGAAAAAGAGGGAAGCCTTGCATTTTGGGATGTTTTAGTCAGTAGGGAGAATGGCAAATTTGTCACTTCTTTGTACCGCAAACCCACTTTTAGTGGTGTTTTCACTAACTTTGTTAGCTTCATCCCTACTACTTACAAGTGTGGCTTGGTTTTTACCTTATGTTTTTCCTTGGTATCAGACTTTTCCAAATTTCATGTCGAGGTTAATACTTTGAAATCATTATTGTTAAGGAATGGATATCCGAGCAATTTCATTGATTCTTGTATTCACAGCTTTTTAAATAGGATACACTTGTGTAAGAAACAAATTGTTAGCATGGTTCCCAAAAAGGATATTTTAGTTGTTCTACCGTATTTAGGTTCTGTTTCACTACAGGCCCGTACTCGCTTAGTCAAACTTTTTTCTAAGTCGTTGCCTTTCTGTCATCTTCGTGTAGTTTTTAAGTCTTCTCTTAAGTTGGGAACACTTTTCAGGTTCAAGGATCAAATACCTAACACTCTCGCTTCTAGTGTCGTTTATAAATTTTCGTGTAGTGTAATGCTACTTATGTTGGTAAAACCAAACGACATCTTAAAGTGAGGGTGTCCGAACATATAGGTATCTCACCGCTGACCGGAAAACGTGTTGCCAAGCAAAAAGACACTGCCGTAGGAGACCATATGATGGAGTGTGATCGCCTCGCCAATTTTAATGATTTTTCTTTTGTTGTCAAAGAGGCACACAACTATATACTCGAAATACAGGAAAGTCTTGTGATTCAAAGGGAGAAACCACCTCTTAACAAGAACGTAATGAGCTCTCCCTTATATTTATTTAATTAAATTTCGTTTGCACATGTTCACGATTTTTATTTTTTTTTCCTTAATGATCCGTGAAGTTGTATATATAGAGAGATAATTATAATTGTTAAACGTGATCATGGCTGTAGTATACAGCCGAAAGCTTGTTAAAAAATAAAATATGTCAAAAACACTTTTTTTAAATTTAAGTACGTTTAACTTCTCATGTTGAAAATCCGAAAACTCCCTAAACTTAATATTTTGTTTATTGTGTTTTTAAAAAACATTCAACTCCACTATAAAGACACAAAAATGTAGACATAAACTCTCTACCTGTGGTAGTTTTGACAAGGATTTGAATATTTAAAAACAAAGCCCAATTGTTTTCACTAATCTCCTACGTGACTTTGTAACCAGAATCCCAGCAATTGTAACACATACCTCATCCTACGTGCCAAAACTTTTTTGGGTTTAAGAAGTACCCTAATCCTTGGTAAAACGAACTCGCTCCCTGTACCCAGGGCAACTGTCAGTAGTTTTGTGGGCGGTAGGGTTGATTTCTTCATAATGCCGACGTCGCAAAAACTGCAGCTTGATCATTTTCAACGTTCCTCACCTCGGCTACAAAGATGTCTAAGAAACATTGCCAGCTACAAATCACTTGTCAGATTTAACTATTTCGGGGATTGTCAAAAAAACTGTCATTTAGCAAACACTATTAACATGGTTATAGTGATTATTGTGCCGTAAATAGCTAGTTCAAATTTTTGGGTATAAGAAAGATTAAATTCATTTATTTGTTAACGTAAAGGCATGATAAAACTTTGCTTTCACTAAGAGAGGGTTGTAAGACAGAAATATGACATAAATGTAGTCAATTTGTTTCTCTGGAACCGTTTTGTAATTCCTTTTTTTTAATATTACGGATTCCTCTACACAATTAGCGATGTTTCGATTCCAAACAATTTTTTACACGAAAGAATTTGTCTATTGAGCATGTAGACCTTCAATTTATTGATGCTAAACGGGAAAAGAGTTCAGAGTTGAACTGCTTAAAAGTTTTATATTTTTATGTGTACCCAAATTTTTGAGTAATTATATTCTTCTTATACAAACAGTTTCAATTCAAAATAATTTACGATATCTTCAACAAATAGCATATTACAGAGACATGCTTGTGCTGACAAAAGCTTTTTGTATCTTTGTAAAATTATGTGAGCACTGATTTCAATCTTTTCCAGAAACAATTAAGTATCAGTGGAAAATTTTTTTGGTACATTTAAATTTTTTTCTTAAATTCTGTTGATTTCGTTCTAAATGAAATTACCATACCAGCCTGGAAAACATTGACACAGTCCTATAATATTTATGCAGGGCCGCCGTCATTTGTAATATATAGTAGTTAAATGCCCACTACAAAAAGAGAATTGGATGTATTAGATCATCCCCGTATTCTTTTTCTTCTAGCTTGCACTAAAGTCAATTTGGATCGCTTTGACGCTGATTTATGAAGTTGAGTCATGTACAGAATTTTTTATGAAAACGAAAGATAGCAATGTGCTTGTCGGACGCACTATGGAATTCGCAACCGATTTCAAATCTGAAGTTGTACTTAAGTCAGCAGAAACACAAGAGAAAAGTTTTTTACCCTCTTCCTGTGGTCAAGCCCCTCCTTTTCAATGGACTTACAAGTATGATGTACTTTGCCTGAATGCTCTAAAGCAACCTGTATGCACAGATGGTATTAATAGTGCAGGTGAGTTTTAATTAACCTATTCTATGTTTTGATGTAGAAGTTAGAAGAGATTTGCACTTTTTCACAGTTTTGCAGAATTACAATGTCGTTACGTCAATGAGATGATTTGTACGAATAATGATTAAAATCCAGGTAATTTATACGACACCATATAATATCTTCTTTCCAATAGGTTTATCAGTTGGTGCACTGTATCTGCCACAATACACAATGTTTGATAATGTTACACAACACGCTTGTTCTTATATCCTGCCCAATACTCAAACTGTGAATTTCATCTTGGGTAAGTAAGGTATCAATTTTATAATAATTTAGTAAGTATTTTCCTGGCTAGCAGCCGCTCTTGAATAGAAACCACATAAAGGAATGGAAAAATACAGAATAATTAATTATGAAGCCATACTTTTATTCTCTTAACCCTATTCCGGCCGGGGGCGGGGAGGGGGGGGGCTGCAAAAATGCCCTACCTGGCATACTTTCGTTAAAAACTCTGGAACCATAAATGGCATTACCCTGAAACTCCTAGTAGCTGACTTTTCATCATTTCGAATCAGAAATATGGAAAAAATTAATTCCAAAAATTTACAGCAGGTGGTGTGCCATGTCTATTTTGAAAGACTATGTTCCAAATATTTTTAATATTTTGGTATATGGATATTATAATGGACTTAAAGTGTTAACATATAGGTTTATATGTCTAAAGTTGTTCAAATAACTTGCGCCTTTCGCTTTTACCGCCCTTTGACGTCCATGGGCGTTATTTTTTATTTTAAAGAACGCCCAATTATTGTTCGAAGTTTAAACCCTAGAAATTTATGTTACTAAGAGCTGTAAATGGAGAAAGTGAACATCAATCTATCATGAAATAAAACAAAAAAACAAGTAATAAATTCCCCAAAAATATATTTTCAAATGTGATTAATATTTGTTACGTTAGCGCCCCAAAGGGTCTTAAACCAAACCAAAATAGCTAAAATGTTTATTTAATTTTTTAAATTAACATTATTTTCAATATTTACAAAAAAAGAAATAAATATCTATCATGAAGCTACACAAATTCAAATAAACACAATGTTGACGTCAGCACAAAAAATTGCTGACATTTGAGGCATGATTTTTAATTGTCATATGACAGACATCATCCGTGCCAAGTTTTATAAGTTATAACCTAATACAAGGGAAGTTATGGAGGTAGGGCATTTTTGCCCCTCCTCCCGGGACTACACTCGCACCCCTATACCTCGGCCTAAATAGGTTTAAAAAATATTCTGGGAAACGTCTTTTTTTTATTTTTATATTTTACAATTTGTCGCATCGCTTAATACCAGCCTTTGAACAATCTTAGTGCTTCCATTTTGTTACTAAAGCCACAGCCTGGTTTTCTCGGTTGGCTTTTTCGTAACAACGAATGTTGATAACGTTACATGACGTGGTCACGTATAAAATTTGTTATAAATTTTAATATCAATTTTCTTTCAAGTATAGCAATATTTCCTTTTTATAGAAGTCGCATATCTTTTCGTGGTTTCCTATTCAAGAAAAGACGTTATTTTTCAATTAAACAAGACATAATTTGTTATTAATCGATCTTTTTTAAATTTGCAGCAACGTATAATTCCACCCAACAGCTTTGAAATGACATCAATGGTAACATTTTTCCGAACGTCTTTGATATGGAGTTTCTTGGTGCGTATTATCCAGTTCACTACACCGTAAGAGATTCTAGTGGAGATGCATTAGTGTTCGAATACACTAAAGATGGAAGAAAGGCTCATGATAATACAGTTGGCGTTACAATAAACTCACCTCCGTATGATTTTCACATGATGAACATCAAAAACTACGTTAAGTTATCAAAGTTTTCTTCAAAGAATCTAACATTTGGCGATGTTGTGTTTACTCCAGTGGGTATTGGAAGTGGTTTACTTGGTGTACCTGGAGATCTTACACCTCCTTCAAGATTTATTCGCATGGCTTCTCTCCTGCATTTCTCATACCAGCCAAATACAACAGATGAAGCACTTAAGCTAACTTATCACTTGTTGAATACTGCTGACATTCCAAAGGGTAAGAATATTTGTTTTATGTACATTTAAGATAAGTTTCCGTTACCATAAAAAAAGTTGAGCAAGAGTTGCATAACAGTCGCCGTCAGGACTTTATTTGAAACATATGCTGTACAACATTTGTTGTGCATTTATTTCTACAACAGTAGAGATTTTCCGTGTAAAGAGTACACTTCATGAAGTTTTCAGCGGGAACAAAACTAAACGAAACAATAAAAAATTCTGTAACTTGTTTGGTTATTCTGTAAATTATTCCATTGTTATTTTTTATTTACATTTTTCTTTTGATCTTATGCCAATTTCATTGGCCAAAAAACCTTTTTCACACAGAAAAAATAAACTTTTAATTTGTCCTGTGGAAATCAAAAATTTCCAACGTTCCAGCGGTAAATTTAAAATTGCCCATGCTCCTGGCGAAAGTCGGAGTGGAAATTCACCTTTACGGATATCAAACCAACCTTTGAAGTATGGGAGACTCCCCTATTCGACTTCTTTTAATTCAAACATCTCCTTAATTCCATATCTCGGATGTTTTTTAATGTCACTTGTAGTATCTTCTTCTTTTCATAACAATAGACTTTATAATTTGGAGAAACAATGTTTTCATCTATATTATAATACCCGTTTAAGTTTGTCTGTCTGTCTGTCTGTCTGTCACGCAAAATGGTACCGCAACTAGTGAGACGCACGCAATGAGGTATTAAAAGGGACGGGAAAACTAGTGGATCTTTCCACGGGTCACCGACTAGTAATTTCTAAAGTAGCTACCTTTCCCACCAGAAGTCTCCGTTAATAGGTTAAAACACCCAGATATTAGATCGACTACACTGACAAAATTTTACAAAATTAGACTACCTTTCCGTACTTCATTGGCCTAGTCTATTTATCTCCTGATGTTACTTTTAGGTGTAGCACAAGTTGAAGTAGGACCGGAAGAAGGTCATTATGATTATACGCAGTGGGTTGTGATGAAAGATTTAAAGAACCAAGTTATTTACCTCCGTTTTTATGACGATTTTACGTTTAAAAGATTTGATTTAAAGACGATGAAACCATTGACATCTGGGGTTGTATCGTGTTTTTTCAAGTAACTGGTTTGTTCTGAAATCTAAATAAATATAATTGCTATACGTTGTTTCTGTTCGTGTGTTAAATATTGTTGTTGTTAATCTTATTATTGCGTTTGGTGTAATTGTTGCAGTATGCAAAAATTTATTGTAAAACAGGTGTTTTTCACTTTAACTTGTACTTTTTTATATTTTGAGAACAATTTTTTTACGAATAGATAATCTACTAAAATATGTACTTTCCATGCTTGCGTGTTTTACGCGCGCGGCGCTTTTTATTCGCGAAACAGAATTTACGTTCTTTACGTACTTACCTTTACTGTTATCGTTACAGCTTTCAACAAATAAACAAATGAAATGAAGACAAATTATACCTGAACTTTTCCAATTGATAGTCCCAATCAATCAAGCAGACAAACAATTGTTGTTATGCGTTATAAAGTGCGGACCTTCTGTAACTGATAGATAATTGCAAAGAAAAAAAATAATTCTGCAAATAAATATCAATGTCACATTCATCTTCATCCTCATGTATCATGATTCGTTCAATGTTCGCCTAGCTACGTCTGAATTCATTGAATTTAAAAACACTAAAAAGGCTGATGTCTTTGTAAGTAAGTTGTAAAATATTGTACAAGTAATCAATATAGAAAGTGTTGCGGAGAGGTTGCCAAGGCAAAGGCAATAAGCACGGCAAGGAAAGGGCACGGCAAAGAAACAGGAAGAGGAATCAGCAAGGCAGGGGTAGGCAAGGCAGGGGTAGGCAAGGCAGGGGAGGCACAAGCAGGGGCATAGTAGGCAGGCAGCAGAGAAGGCATAGGAAGGGTAGGTAAAGGAACGGTCAGCGTTGGCAAGGCCAGGGAACGGCAAGGCAGGGGTAGGAACCTTAATAGAAAATATCCCCCCTACAACTCAAAGATTACGTTTACTCAATATATCTAAGATATGTATCATATTAGGCCAGGAGTATAGAACCTATTGAGGTGCAAATGTTTCAAATTCAATAGCTCAAAAAAAAGGTCTCAAATTTATATCAGGTCAATATACAGTGAATCATGTTAGCAGAATTATGTGCCAATACAAGTATTTAAACAATCGGTCATAACGCCGAAACAACAATCATTTTTTGATAAATCTGAGATTAAAAATTAACATTAAAAGTCAAGAATTAGAAATAATCAGAGAAGTGCACAAGAAAGGCAAAAAAGTTTAGTAAAAACGCCTTTTTTGGTTTCTTGTGCCTACCAGGTTTATCAACACAAAACTTTTTACCATAAAGTGATAGTTCTATTACAAAAACAAAGCATTTTTGGAAATAAAAGTGATGAATGTATGCAACTCCCCCATCAATGACTCATAGATTACCTATTGTGCTCAATATAGCTAATATCATATACTTAGAATATCTGGTTTATGTAGGTGCAAGATAATTATGTTTCTCCTAGCCCTGTCCAGGATTTGAACATGGATCTCTCATTTGCATGAGTGTCATAGCCATTAGACCAACAGGGCATAAATATATATATATCAACACTGAGCTGAGTGATTAGTACAGGTATACTGTGTCGCACATACGATTCGGCATAATACTCATTTTAAAAAAACTATCCTAACTTCGGTTCAAACAAACAGACAGTAAACAACCTGTTGCTACCCTACGAAACTAAAACAATCACTCAGCAATTTTATTTTGTGGAAAAGTTGTTGTAACATTTAAAAATAAAAACACAGTTTATAACCTGTTTTTAACGTCCTATAGCAAAAAGAATCCTGCAACATTTCATGGGAAAAGTTGCCATGAAAGATCAAAAATTAATCGTGACATCGGATAAGCGTAACACATTTTCCAAAAAAACTTATTGCAGCTTCGGTTTAAATAAAAACAGTGCAAACAACCCGTTGTTACCATGCTAAAAATCAAACAGCAGTATATTTTTATTTTGTACAACAAGTTTTCATGACAGTAGGATAAAAAGTTCTTTCCAAACTATAAACAAAAATTGCAATGAATGAATGAATGAATGAATGAATGAAATAAACATATATTTCAGTTTACTAGGAGATAAATACATTATTAATTAAAAATTATGCCCTAGTAAACCCCAGTAAAACCACAAAAGAATAGCAATTAATTAGGCTAGCTTGGTACCTAGTTAAAGCTGGACTTTTGAATTGAATTGGTGTAAAGATCAGGTCAAGTAACAGAAACAGAAGTTATTTGGACATTATTTGTATATATTTGGGGAAATTAATTAAGATATAATGGATATATTTGATTGCATGAGAACCGTTTGTCAGAAATTAAAACGCCTCAGTAATAACAAATGTTGATGTTGAAAAACTTTCCCGATATATATTTAAAGAATTTCCGTTTCTGTAACTTGAGTGGCACTGGTGTATGCTCAGCCGCAGGGTTAAAAAAGTTGATTTCCTGACGTGCCTACAATATAGCTACAAGCCGTCACAAAAATATGGCTCTCCATTCCCCCTCAATGTTAAAAACTGCCCTTTGTGCCTGAGCAACGTAAACAATTACACGTGACATACCTTTACATAAACATTGATCATGAGTGAGGACGGAACGTATTATCTGAAATATATAGCTAGCTTTGTTCTTTTGCTACCTTTGCTAAACTTTTTGGTTCTTGGTTTTTGGTATAAAATTGCCAGAGACAACAAATTTTGTGGACGATTGTAGCTGGAACGTGCTACTATGTGATGGGACATTCCTACAGAATAGAATTATCTCACTCACTGTGTAGTATATGTATAGCTAGCTACCTAGCTATAGCTAGTAGAAAATCTGTCCAAAGGAATTTTTCTATGCTAGCTATGTAGCAGATTTTATGCTAGCTAAAGTAGCTAATTTTATGCGAAATAAATTGGTATATAGTTTAATCCCAGCTAAGTAGTTAAATTTATGCTAGCTTTGTAGCCAGCTTTATGCTAGCTGTAGTTTGTTTGCTCTATTTTATGCCATCTGGCTAAAAGTCTTAAAAAAAAACACTTTTCTACACTTTGCAACATCATAAACCACTCCACATGTTGATATTAGGATAGAGCTGTATGCAATTTTTCAAGATTCACTTGCCCTCAATATAGCTACTATAGGTGCATGATAATTATATTTTTTAGCCCTGTCAGAAGGATTTAAGATATTCTTTTAGAAATTACTTCGTATTTCCTGTCTCTGTGGTACTCTGGAGCTGAGGTTGGAGGTACGACTTCCTTAATAACATATAAAAAGCTAGCTAGCTAGCTTTATGCTATCTAAGTTTTTGCGGAGCGTAGCAAAACTATTTTCCTCGTTCCTATAAATATATTAGAGCGTGACGAATTTCCGCGTTTTCCCCTAGTACATCAAATTTTTGAAAATGTCCGATTTTTTTGACCCACTTAACCAAATATTTTTTATGGTCATTTCTTCCGTGAAAATTTGGTTGATCGAGACTCGCCGTTTTCAGTTAAGATCAGGTCGGCACACAGCATTAGCCACGTGATTCATAAGTTACTCTTACTAATATCACATGATATTTCCTCAGATACATAGCCCTTGAAACGAAAGTTGCGTTGATAGCCATATTGGCTTGTTGGTCGCAATGGACGGAAGGTCATTTTCAAGAAACGAAGAAAGGGTATGTTTAGCTAGCTAATATATCACTATTTTTTGCATGTAAATGAACCCCTTCTTAGCCTTACACCCACCTAAAGCTAGCTAGCACAAGACTGCCGACTTAGCTGGGATAATATTAAAACTTAGATAGCATATATAGCTATAGCTAGCTAACTACTTTAAGAAGAGTTAGCTAGCTAGCATAAAAAAGAGAACAAACAGTGCGATATAGCTAGCATAAAATTATCAATGTTGCTAGCATAAAATTAGATATTTGTGCTGACAAAATAGCTAGCTAGCTAGCATAGAAAAATTCTTTCAGACAGATTTCCTAGCTTTTGCTAGCTAGATTTAGCTACATATATATACTACACAGTGAGTGAGATAATTCCACTCTCACATACCTTGTTCTAGCTACAATTGTGCACAAAATTTGTTGACTCTGCCAATTTTATATATCAAAAACCAAGAACCAAAAAGTTTAGAAAAGTCAGCAAAAAACATAGCTATAGCTATACTCACATATTTTGCAAATAGTACGTGGTCTCGTCCGCTGATGATTAATGTTTATATAGAGGTACTGCCGGAGTGCTTACACCAGTGCGGCTCAAGTTACAGAAACGGAAATTATTTCAATAAATATGTATCGGGGAAACTTTTTCAACATGTATATACATTTGTTATTACTGAGGCGTTTTAAATTCTGACAAGCAGTTCTCATGCAATCATCAACGCCTACTGAAAATCTTCAAATATATATATATATAATTCATTTTTTGGGTTCAATCAGAACAAATTTCAGAAAAATGAAAAAATTTCCTGTTCGGGAAATCTGATAATTTTTAAACCAGAAAATAATTTCACGATAAAGAAATATTTCCCGTTTTTGTAACTTGACCCGAACTGTACACTGATGTCGGACACCATTCTTGTTCCGTTTAACCTTTTTTAGCATTTTCGATGCATCAGGTTCTAAAGAAAATATGTCCCTGGTGCAAGTAATATTGCGTCCGGAACACACTACGGTACTGCTAATGAGAAACCCCAAGAAATGTTTCATCAAGGCGAAGATGAAACCGTTTGATCGATTGCCATGGAGCACGTGGGAACTTTGTTTTTTATAGGATTCGTTATACAATTCAACCGAAAAGGGCATCTAAAAATTTTCGCTTGCGAACCTAGGGGACTCAGTCCCACGCTCCGCAACACTTTCTATACTAGTATAAATAGTATAAATATAACATGAAAAGGAAGTACGGTGGAGAGTATATAGGATTTACGCACCTCGCCCCCACTATACATCAAAAATTTTCAAATTTCGTCAATTTTCGACGCCACGGCCCAGTTCATTTTCTCTTGAATATTTGATTAAGGGAGAAAACCATGTTTTGACAGGGCGATGGAGTTTTTGTTGTTTTTTAAAGATGGTATCAAGCGTAAATGGTGTCGTTTCCAGTTATGACTCATGCTGCCCACACATTTTAGCCACGTGATACATAAATCAGTTTTACTAATATCACATGACCTTTTCTCAGACACATACCGCCTCAAACTCAAACTTTCGTTAATCTAAGCTATATCGCAACCGACGAAAGGGCTTGTTCAAGAAAACGAAGAAAAGGTATGTTTAGCTAGATAGTATATCACTCTTCTTTTACATGTAATAAACCCCTGCCTAGCCGCACTCACACCTAAAGCTAGCTAGCATAAGACAGCTGATTTAGCTGGAATAATATTAGAACTTAGATAGCATATAGCTAGCTCTAACTATTATTTTAAGAAGAGTTAGCTAGCTAGCATAAAAAAGAACAAACAGTGCCATATAGCTAGCATAAAACTAGCTACAAAGCTAGCATAAAATTAACTACTTAACTGGCATAAAACTATCAATGTTGCTAGCATAAAATTAGCTATTTTTGCTGGCATAAAATCAGCAAAATAGCTAGCACAGAAAAATTCTTTGAGACAGATTTTCTTGCTATAGCTAGCTAGCTATTATACATATATACTACACAGTGAGTGAGATAATTCTACTCTGTAGGAATGTCCCATCATATAGCTTGTTCTAGCTACAATCGTCCACAAATTGTGTTGTCTCTGGCAATTTTATACCAAAAACCAAGAACCAAAAAGTTTAGCAAAGTCAGCAAAAGAACATAGCCAGCTAGATATTTTGCAGATAGTACGTTCTGTTCTCACTCGTGATCAATGTTTATATACAGGTACGTCACGTGTAATTGTTTACGTTGCATAGCCGCAAAAGGGCAGTTCTTAACATTCAGGGGGAATAGAGAGCCATATTTTCGTGGACGATTGTAGCTACCTATATATATTGTACACACGTCAGGAAATAAACTTTTTTAACCCTGCCGCTGAGCATACATCAGTGCGGCTCAGGTTACAGATGCAAAAACTATTTCAACATATATATATCGGGAAATTTTTACAACATCGACATTTGTTATTACTGAGGCTTTTTAAATTCTGAATAGCGGTTCTCGTTCAATCGTCAACATGTATTGAAAATCTCCAAATGTATTCATTATTACTTACTTAATTTTACGACATGTATCCAAATAATGTCCCAATAATTTCTGTTTCTGTAACTTGACCTGATCTTTACACCAATGTGGCTCTAACAACGTTTTTGTTCAGTTTGGAATAAGAGCTTTTTATCCCGCTGTCATGAAAACTTGTTTGCAAAATAAACATATGCTGCTGTTTGATTTTTAGCTGGACAGGGTAACAACGGGCTGTTTCCGCTGTGTTTTTTTAAACCGAAGTTGCAATAAAGGTTTTTTGGAAAATGTGTTACGCCTATCAGATGTCACGATTAATTTTTGATCTTTCACAGAAACTTTTCCCATAAAATATTGTAGTTTTTTTTTGCTTTGAGAGGGTAAAAAACAGGTTATAAACTGTATTTTCAAATGTTACAAAAATTTTCCACAAAGTAAAATTGTTTTAGGTGCGTAGGATAACAACAGGTTTATTAACTGTCTGTTTGAACCGAAGTTAGGACAGTTTTTTGGAAATGGGTATTATGCCGAAACGTATGTGCGAAACAGTATACCTGTACAAATCACTCAGCCCAGTGTTAACAACAAGCTGTTACCTGTGTTTCTATTTAACAGAAGTTGCGCTAATTTTATGTTTGAAATGGTATTAAACCTATATGGATGTGCAACATTGTTTACCTATATTAAGCGCTCACCCTGGATTGAAATTCACTTTTTAAGTTTTGCCAGAAACATTTTGAGAAATTCGCTAAGATGGGCACAACATATAAACTGTATTTTTGAAGAAAAGTTATTATTTGAAAAATATATTACACCTGAAACATCTTTCTGTTGTGTGTGCTTCACATAATTTATGATGTACTGCATACTTGTACTAAAGCGCTCCACATGAATGTGTGGCACAGTTTACAAAACGTATAAATCGCTCTACACCAGACGTTTAACGACGGGTGTTACAGTTACTTGTGACTAAACCAGACATTTCAACGCCAGGTCCCCCTGTCTAGTTAGTAAAAAGGCTATGTGAGCATATATAAGATGCACATGTAAAGTTTTCCATATATATATATATTCATGCCCTGTTGGTCTAATGGCTATGACACTCATGCAGAGAGATCCATGTTCAAACCTGGACAGGACTAGGAAAAATATAATTATCTTGCATCTACAACAAGCGGTTATTCATAAGTATATGATATTAGCTATATTGAGTATAATAGGTAATCTTTGAGTCGTAGAGGGGGAATTGCGTACATTCATCACTTTCATTTATAGTGTCAAAAATGCTTTGTTTTTGTAATGGATCTATCACTTTATGGTAAAACGTTTTGTGTTGACAAACCTGGTAGACACAAGAAACCAAAAAAGGCATTTTTTACTAAAAATTTTTGCCTTTCTCGTGGACTTCTCTGATTATTTCTAATTTTTGACTTTTTAATGTTGTTGCCATTGGAAGCAAGTTAATTTTTATCTCAGATTTATCAAAAAATGATAGTTTTTTCGGCGTTATGACCGATTGTTTAAATACTTGTATTGGCACATAATTCTGCTAACATGATTCACTGTATATTGACCTGATATAAATTCGAGACCTTTTTATTGAGCTATTGAATTTGGAATATTTGCACCTCAATATTTTCTATACTCCTGGACTAATATGATACATATCTTAGATATATTGAGTATACGTAATATTTGAGTTGTAGGGGGGAGATTTTCTATTAAGGTGCCTGCCCCCGGCCTTGCCGTTCCCTTGCCTTGCCAGCACTGACCGTCCCTTCGCCTACCCTTCCTATGCCTTTTTTGCCTGCCTACTATGACCTTGCCTGTGCCTCCCATGCCTTGCCTACCCCTGCCTTGCTGGTTGCGGAGCTAAGCGAAGCTAGCGAAGCCCATTTTCTGATGTCAATAGTGCGGACGTATAAAAAATTTCCGCCATTTCCCTTACATTTAGGTGAAATTTTGAGTTGGACCAACCCGATAGGCGTTTGGGGCACAAGACACTCAAGCGTAACAGCGGTCACTTTTTCTGAGCACAGTTGAATAACAAAGGCAAAAGGTCCGGGTACAAAGTTTGGAGCAAACTAAACTAAATAAAAAATATATAATATATATATAATATATATATATATATATATATATATATATATATATATATTATATATATATATATATATATATATATATATATATATATATATATATATATATATATATATATATATATATATATATATATATATATATATATATATATATATATATATAATATATATATTATATATATATATATATATATATATATAAGGAAACTTTTTTAACGTCTACATTCGTTTATTACCGAGGCGTTTATATATATTCTGACAAGTGGTTCTCGTGCAATCATCAACATCTAATGAAAATCGTAATATATATATATATATATATCATTCATTTTTTGGGTGCAATCAGAACAAATTTCAGAAAAAATGAAAAAATTTCTCGCGAAATTTCATAATTTTAAACCAGAAAATAATTTCCCGGTAAAGAATTATTTTCCGTTTTTTAACTTAACCTGAACTGTACACTGATGTCGGACACCATTCTTGTTCCGTTTAACCTTTTTAGCATTTTCTGATACATCAGGTTATAAAGAAAATATGTCACTGGTCCAATAATGTTGCGTCCGGAACACACTCCGCTACTGCTAATGCGGAAACCCCAGGAAATGTTCATTAAGGCGAAGATGAAACCGTTTAATCGATTACCATAGAGCATGTGGGACCTTTGATTTTTATACAATTTATTATTGCGGAGAGTAGCGGAGAGCTAGTGTAGGGGGTCCTTCAGTACACACTTTACGGTCAAACTCTCATAAAAAATATCATACACAATTTTGATTATGACGTCACAGCATTTCGTCACGCCTCATTGCACAAAATTCCACTTTGCACAAAAATCTATTGATATGCATGAAAAATCCCCCTATCATGCGGTGTTGAGTCATGCATATCAATGGTAAGTCCCTAACAAATGCGCAAGTGGAGCAGAGGTAAATTGAGCAAATACCAGAGCTCCCATTTTTCAAAAAATCGTGTATATAATAAAAGATGAGTTGGTTTAAAAATGCTATCAGTAAACTATATAGCACCGTGTCGGCACCGGTGACAGCAACTCGCGACGCTCTTGCCGATCGACTACAGAGTGTGCGGGATACCGTTGCATTCTATTACAAAAAGGCGAGGGAACAAATTTCGGGAGGTACAACGCTTCACGATGAGATTGAACAGGAGGCAATGGAGGACTACACGGAGGATATTAAATATCAAGGCCCCGAGGACGATATCCATATGTTGGAGGATGGAAATAGGATCAAGACATGGAGGTTCAACAAGCATCTAAACCAACCTCTAAAGGATGCGATTGTGCAAAAAATCACACCATATATAGAAATGCGCGTTAAGGTTGTGTACAGCTTCAGCTGTGATATCTACCAGGGTGGGGGCGATGTGTCTGATTACCACAAAACCAAGAGCTCAGGGTCGCTATCAAGTATAGCGGAAATCGAAGCGTTCTTAGAAGAATGCGAGATGAAGCGTCTCGATCTGGAGGATCACGAGTTCTGGACCAGGGCTTATTTACCACCCACTAGAACCACCGAGACCCCAGGGGCATATGAAGGCAAAATTGTCTTTGATCACGTACAGATCAAGGTGATAAGTACGCGTGAGCCTCTCTTGGGATGCGGCCCTCTCCCGAGCTGGTTGCGAAACAAGAGGTGCATCTACGCCATGGATGGTGAGGATGCCAGAACGGACAACCTATGCTTCTGGAGATGTCTTGCGGTAAAGGAGAGGGCAGATGTAGTGCGGGGAACGGAACGTCTAACAAAAACAGCTCTCACCTTAGCTCGAGAGTACTACGAGGACCCCAAGCTTAAGCGTAAGGACGTCAGGCCTACGGTGGATTTGGAGGGGGTTGCCAAGCAATTCAAGGTGAACATTAGGGTATTTGAGCCCAAGACAAACTCCGATAAAGCACCATGGCGACTGGTCTATGGTCAAAGGCAACACAAAAAGGGTTTTGACACTATCAATCTTGGTATGCTGGACGGGTACTGTTTCTACATCAAAGATTTGGACGTGCTATCCCAACAAAAATGGGAATGTGATATATGCAAACAGCTGTTTACGAAAAGCAACCACCTATCACGGCATAAGAAGAATGAATGCGAGGGTGTCAAGACGACGACCATTTGCAAAGGGGGAAGGTTAAACGTATGCCGGGCAGGGCTGAGAAGGTCTTTTACGATGAGGGGTATAGTTATGATGCCTCAAAATGGCTGGAATACATATCAAAGCAAAACGGAAGACATATTCATCATGTCTTATGCGGTCATGGCGGTGAACGTGTTATCCGTGAGGGCAAAAAAGAATGGAAGGTAGATGGGTATGAACCTATCACAAAAACTGTTTACGAGTACAACGGCTGTAGGTGGCACGGATGTCCCTGCTTGTCCGAGAGAATCAAAGCGGACAAGGCTCATTACGCTGCAACCCAGTCCAAGAAAAGGATGATAGAGGAACAGGGGTACAGCCTCGTCACGGCCTGGGAATGTGAGAAACCGCCCAAAATCAAGAGGTACTTACAGAAGGAGTTCAGACCATATCCCCATTACCTAGTATTTGACTTTGAGGCCCTATTATCTAATTATCTAATTACCGGCAAACCTCTGATCTAACATACCTTTCGAGACATGTTCCAATAAGTCTTGCTATTGCCGATAGTTTGAATAATCGCCCGATGTTCATCGAGCACGAAAATCCCAAGATCTTAGTTAAACAGTTTGTGGAGGAGTTGGTAAAGAGGCATACCCTGATTGTGAAAGAGGTCGAGGGAATGTACCAGAAGCCCGACGACTTTGACATGCTTTCGATAAAGAACCAGGAGTTGTGGGATGAGTGGGTAAATCAGGTCGCTGTAATAGGTTTTAATTCTGGCAAGTACGACATCAACCTAATCAAGCGGTATTTTGTCGAAGAGATCGCGCAGAACGATAAGATCAAGGTGGCTAAAAAAGATAACGACTACATGTTCCTTACTACCTCAAAGTTCAAATTTCTCGACATCAAAAATTTCCTTGCTCCTGGTCTAAGTTATGACGGTTGGTGTAAATCGTTGGAATGTAAGCTGGAAAAGCTCGTGTTTCCTTATGAATAGTTGACTTACCACGAGAAGTTGAGCCATGTTGGACCTGTCGCGCACGAGGATTTTTATAGCCGGCTGGGTGGGAAAAACACACTATCCCGCGAAGAGTACGAGACATTCTGCGCCGAGTTTTACAAACGAGGCTGCGTCACCATGATGGACTGGTTACGTGAGTACAACCTAGCCGATGTGGAACCATTCATTGAGGCCGTGGATAAGACGAAGCTGCAGTATTACGATGACGAGATAGATATTTTGAAGGACGCTGTCAGTATTCCGGGTGTATCAATGCGGTACGTGTTGAACAAGTCCCTACGGTCGAACCCAAAGTTAGAGCTATACGCCCCAAGAGACCCATACAGGCATAGGTGTAGGGACTCTTGTTATAGCAAGACTTGTAAGGCCCGCAAGGAGGTACGGAAAGCATGTGAAAAATGTACGAAGAATGAAGCCTACGACCTTTTGCGGACGGAAATGGTGGGTGGTCCTGCGATCGTATTCTGTAGATATCACGAACGAGATGTGACGGGTATCAGATCGCACATTTACAGCGAACTCCGCAAGTGTAGGACCATTCTAGGGTACGACGCAAATATGCTCTACCCGAGTACCCTGATGCAAGACTTTCCTTGTGGGAAGGAACAGCTGATCAAGGTGGCCACACCGACATCGGCACATAACCTAGGGCTACTGGCGCGGGGTGTAATGGATGGATCGTCGTTTTGGTTTGCCCAGGTTGATATCGAGGTACCTGAGGATCTTTACGAAAAATTTAGTGAAATGGCTCCCCTGTTTGTCGTTAGGGAGATACCTGACGAGCAAATCCCCGAGCACATGCACGAATACTTAAAAAAAACGAGTCGCAAACGTTTTCCGGGTACGCGTAAGCTTCTGGGTTTGCTAAAGGCTGAAAAAATCCTATTGTATACCCCTGTATTAAAATGGTACATTGACCATGGACTGAAAGTGACTGCCTTTTACCAGTTTCTCAAGTATGCCAGAGGAAGACCTTTTAAATGGTTCCCTACAGAGATTGCTAATGCAAGACGGGAAGCCGATAAAGACCCCGTCAAACGTATTGCGGGAGATACAGCAAAGTTGAAAGGCAACTCGTTCTACGGCAAGATGATAAAAGACCTAGCGAGGCGCGCAAATACCACGTTTACGAGGGATGAAAAGGAGGTTGATGCAACCCTGCGAAGCCCGTACCTCGAGGACCTTGAAGAGATTGGGGATGCGTATGAGGTAAGAAGGGGCAAACATAAGTGTACTATCGATAGAGCCTATCAGTGCGGTATCGCGGTATATCAACTAGCCAAGCTTCGGATGTTGGAATTTCACTATGATTTTCTCGACAAGTACGTGGATCGTCGGGACTTTGAGTACATCTACATGGACACCGACAGCGCCTACTTTGCCATATCGGGAGAAGAGTTGAGGGATGCCGTTCGCCCCGAACTGGTTGACGAGTATGATGAGGACGTGAAAAATTGGCTCGTCACCGATAAGTACTCAAGTCGGACGGGAGGGCTATTCAAAAGTGCTATTTTCTCGAGGGTAAGAACGGTACGAAATTTTCATGTAAGGGAATGTCCAAGCGGCAGAATGCCTTGACCTGGGGTAGATACCTGGGTGCGCTAAAGGGTGGTATGGACAGGGCCAAAAATGTAGGTTTTCGGGTACATGAGCAGGGTATGGTTACGTATGAACAGAACAAGCTTGGACTCTCGGCCTTTTACGATAAAAGGGTCGTGCACGATGACGGCGTGCATACATCCCCGCTTGTGACCCCGGGCAACAAGTTGTCAGCACCGATGAGGATAGTAAAGGAAGAAATAGAGGGCACGACAGAGCCCTCTTCGGGAACCAGCAGTTCCGTACAGTCGGCGGGTGTATATCTTTATGGTCTAGGTCTGCTAGCTATATTAGTTATATTCATTAGCATCTGGTATAAATGGACATATACTTACTAATTGCTATAATCCTCCCCTATGTCATGATCGCTTATGTACTTTTTAGATACCGGCGTATAAAAAAGATGTCGTCTGATATTGCACAGGTATTCGACACAGCCTCCGCAGAAACCTATGAGCAGATAGAGAAACTTATAGATAAGCGTCAGGTGCTGAAAGAGGCCCTGCGTAAGGGTAAAGGGCATCTTCTCCCCAAAAAATGTACCGAGGGGTTTGTCGACAGGGCTCCTGATGAGGCAATCGACAAGGTACATACCGAGTATATACAACGTGAATTACAAGAAAAAGGGGAGAAGACGGCAAAAGCACTGTCTAACCACATGATCAGTCTATATGCCAGCATGATTGAAAATATAGTCGATATTGACAGCGTTGACGAGCTACGCAGGGATATCGAGGAGGATCCTATTATCAGTGATAGTATGACTGATTTGGGAATACTCGTATACTGCACTATTGGGAGGTGTTTGGCCCCACTACTGGTAGCGGGCCATACTGCGAGGCATATGAGGAAACAGGAGGAGATGGAGGTGGAGGCCAAGGAAGAGCATCGGACCGTATAATAAAATGAGTGAAGGCGTTCAGAAACAGCAAGAGGAGAGGGTCATAACAAAAACACCAAAGAACGAGGGTCGGGTTGCTGCTGGCAAGAGACTTGCTGAGTGGAACCGCAGGAAGAAGGCCGACCTACGGAAGAACGTGATTAAAGAACCTTCACAAGATGATCAAGAACCTGCGGCAAGTTCCGGCAAGTCAACAGACATATACATGTACGGTGTAGGGACGCTGGCTATATTAGCGATAAGCGTCGGAGTCTGGTATAAATTTGGCAAAAATGAATCCAACAAGCCGGCGACTAATCCGGAGCCCCAGCAGGGAAAACAGGGTAAATCTCAACCAAATATCGATATTTTCAAGATGCAATGATTTTTCACTTAATGAATGGCAAGTAAACACGATGACAGCAATATAAGTCCGAAAGAGACGATGGTTATAGACTCACTTTGGGAGTCTGTCAGGTTAGTATCGTACACTATACTAATCGCCATGGGGGCAAAAAAGGCTTTAGGTGTTTCCAGGCCTGGGGCAAAGATGGACTTGGAGGACGGCCTGAAGCTAGCCGGGTATATGACAGCGGCAATTCTATTTGACGAATACGCGATTAAACAGGGATGGTACAAAAAGTCTCTAATACCTCCAAAATAGACCGCATGGCAATGTTTCTATTCCCCCAAAGGGGAATAGAAATAGATCCGACGCTTTCCGATGAGGATGGCTCGAAATGTAAAAAACTGTTAACCCTGGACATGTTCAAGATTAGGGGGAATGGTAGGACGAAGAGTTGTATGGGTTGCCTTGCTAAGGCGAGGGAGAGGCGGCGTACAAAATGTAAGGAACCTGCTATCGAATACAAGGTAGATCCCATTATTATTGATATGGAGATTCGAGAGCTTAAGCAGGATGATAATTATCTACTCTTGTATACCCTATTTACATACAATCTCATATCCCAGTACATCGAACTCATCGAAGCACCCCCTGAGAGCAAGGAAAAGGCACTGCTCGTCGAGAGGAACCGCAGGATATTGCGGTACCTGGAGGGTAAGATAGTTTTTAATACTTTACCCTTGGAATACCGGACCCAAAAAAATACTAAGCCCTGCTCTGCCTGTCGGGGTCTTTTAGAGAACACCCATGGGGGTGTGCTGATCTGCCGCGACTGTGCCGGGGTAGTTTCAAAGGTCCGTGACCAGAAGTGGGCATATTAGTAAATGGTGGATATTGTAAGGGATCCGCATACGGCCATATTCACAGGACCGACGTCTTGCGGAAAAACGCTGCGTGTCCTGGACCTCCTTGAGCAGGAGTATAGGAATCATTATCGCAATATCATCATCCTGTGCCCTACCCTACGATAGAACACCACCTACTTGGAAAGAGCCTCGCTATGGAGGGACCCTTACGTCTTCCTGATAGACCCAAAAGACCAGTTGTTTGAATGGATTCAAAAATTGTCATCGCTGCTGGCATGCAAGGAGAGTCTCTTCATAGTCGACGATATGATTTCTGACGAGAGCCTCGACAAGAAAAGGCAGCCGTTGCTTGAGCTGGCGGTCTCAGGTAGACATAAAAAGCATAGTCTTTGGCTACTCACACAGTCGTACACGACTATCCCCAAGAATTTGCGAAGACAGAAGAAGGCCTTGTTTGCCTGGTATCCCTCGGAAAGGACCGACATGCGGATGTTGGACGAAGAAACAAATCTAATCTCGGATTGGGACGGGATTAAGTCCGAATTGAAAAAATCCAAACATGCCTGCTTGTAGATCAGATTGGAACACCCTAGGACCTGGAAGATTTTGGAGTGAAATCCTCCGGCCAGGCATCGATACAATAAAAAAAGATGTCGTCGCAAGTTTCGCTATTCAATGTAGTGCCCGCAGGAGTCATCGAGACTTTGTTTGATGAACAAAATCGGCCTTTTTTTAGACGTGCTGATCTTGGTAGGTTTCTAGGGATTGCCGATATAGTGCGCAATTTTCAACATTTGGCTGAAGAAACTACAACAAGGCAAGAAATTGTAGGACGGAAGGGTGGGGGTGGCACCCCCATACGTTTGAGGGGGTCAAATCAGCATGACGTCTTCGTTACGTTAAATGGGGCCATCGAAATTGTTGTAAAGTTAAAAAAGCCTAGGGCCGTAACCTTGACAAAATGGTTGGCCGGGAAGGGTGTGGAGAGATTACAGGAAGAGCTCAAGGAGCATCGCCAGGCTCTAGGGGACCGAGATACTGCCATAGCCATACTCGGGGATGATCTAGAGGATAGGGAAAACCAACTCATGGTACTGGGGGATGAACTCGAGGCACAGGCCCAGGAAAATGTAAGGCTTCGACAAAGACATGTACCTAAGGCCCAGGACCCCGGAAAAGACAACGTCATCATTATCCACCGCAAGCACAGCGCCCAGGATGATGACGAATACCATCATTTTCCCTATTACTGCACACGCGTGCAGAGGCGGAATATTAGCAAGAAGAGGTTGGGGTTCAGTGACAACTACCCGATGGCGGAGGAGATTGTTGTTATCGACAACCTCAGCGGTATACACGCCTTTAATCGTTTTGAGGAGGAGGGCCATGTGGAACGTTTCAGGAATCATTTAAGGCTTATTGACCTTGCTCGGGATGACCTGTACGATTTTGGTGTTCCGGCACTAGAGGACTAGGCAGACACTAATTTTTACTACCCCGCAGGGATAGTAAAAATTATTGGTACTATTACCAATCTTTCACCTCCTCCGGAGGTACCTGAACATCCTCTGGTACCAGCTCAATTCCTCTGATACAAAGCTGCGATCAGGACCGTCTTGTAAACAGTACACCACGCGACTACCCGCCACAATACGATCCAGCCTATACATTTTCCTGCTCCAAAAGGCGTCGGTAGCGCGTCTTTTCGAATCACCGTGCTCTTCACCAGGCTGTAGCAAATACAGGTACAAGCCATCCTCAGGTAAGGGTTTTTCTTCGGGGTATTCTTGACTTTTTGCAAGCGGTACCTCCTCAAGCTTGATCGCTTTGTTAGGCCTCATATCGATCCTGGTAGTTTTGTTATTGTTTAGATTTTTGACGATAGTGTACAGATGTTTCACCCATATGCTACTAGTCTCATCAGAAGCCAACTCCTGGGCATCTTGGGGCTTGAATAGTCTTTCGGCAAGGACCTTGTTGTACGACTCCACAAAGGCCGTGAACGTATGGTGATATTTAGTGGTGGCCCGTTTCATTTCCACACGTTTACCCTCCAGTAGCTTTGTTACATCAGATTTAAACTCGCTACCGTTGTCACACTGCAAGGCTATCGGGTAGTGTAAGGGTCCTGCCTTGTATATATCTTTGATCATGTCCGCGACCTCGCTAGCCTTTTTGGTACGCAGCGGTCTAGCTACTTTGTACCTCGAGGCCACGTCAATGCCTGTCAGGATGTATTTGTAGGTGCTTCCATATAACTTGTCATGTGGCATGTAGAGTAAATAAAATTGATGCATCTCATTCGGTCTTGTAATTGTAAAATGGGGGTAATCGATCTTTTTCGGACCCCGAATATGCCGGAGCCAGAGCAGTTGCCTAGACAGCCAGTGCATCACTAGCTTTTTGGATAGGCAACTCTGCTTCGCGAGTAATTTAATGGCTTTTCGTCCAGTCCAGAGATGTTCGGGGGTATAGTATATATTGCTTAATTTTTCCGCCTCCTTCTCGGTAATACTATGTGATACTATTTTTTACATTTTAAAACGCGCGTTGTTACAGATACTTGTAAGCTACGAAGCCTAGTAGGAACAACGAACCAAGTACGAACGTTAGCTCACCATCCTGCTGAGCTTTTGACGGGGTGTAAAAATCTTTCAATTGTGGTGCCTTCTTTTCTAAAGCGATATAAAATCTGTACATGTCGTCGTCGAGCTCACGAATGCTCTTGCCGGCCTTTAGCTGTAGTTCACGTTGCTCACCAAACCAATCAAGCTTGGCCTGCCTTTTTCGTATCCATTCCGCCTGGGCCGTATTCAATTGTTTCTTCGTCGTTTCTTTTGCGCTCCGCCTCGCCATGCCCTGATAATTTGCTAAATAGATAATTAGTTCCTGAAAATGCAAGAGCAATAATTGCAGCACCTGCAACAAGGACAGCGATAGTAGCCATCTTTTATTAATAAGTCACGGAGTGGAACCTACCATCCATAAGGTTCAATTGGGCGTCCATAATTAGGTACACGTAACAACGGATGTCCCCGGTGTCGTCGGCCTTTTTTGTCATGTGGAGGGTTATGCCATCGCTGAGCCTTTCTAGGGGCCTTCCGGAGCCATGTAGGGTATTATCAGGGGAGGCTCAAAAATCGATAAATAGCGAGTATTGTTCGTTGAGAAATTGGCCAATCGTGACGCTGGAGTCATGGCTCCCTAAGAGATTGACAATCTCCTCGAGGTGGTCCTTGGGTAACATACCATGGCTATAGAGCTCGTTTGGTTCTCCCTCGACGGTGACGCTAATCTTCTCAATCTTAGGGTTATAGAACACCTCATTGATGCCTGAATAAGCCTTCACTTTTCCAGGGTCTATAAAGAGTAGCAAGACGCCTTTGGGACTTTTCGCGGGCGTATAAATCTGAAGGTTATATGAGGTATCGGCTTTTTTTATTGTCACCACCTTACTTCTCAATATCCTCTCATATGGAAGGGCGAGAATCCTATACCTCGACATTATCGCACTGGCCAGACCCTCGTGGGTAATTTTGTCAAACTCAAGCTTGATGTTGTTTATTTTGTACGTGGCATCAGCAGCCTTTGCCGCCACCGATCCCGCGGCTGCTGTCCCTGTATCTTTAATCACGTCGCCATATGGGGCAAGATACAGGACAAACTGTAGCCTGTCATGTAGTCCCGCTGGGTAAAACGGTAAGTCCCTGGTGGGTTTAAAGAGTTTGCCGAGCGGTATACAAAATGTATTTCCATACGCCGCAACAATGGCCTTCTCCTCGTCGGTACCCACGTGATCGCTAGCTTTGACCTGCAGGGCCCTGATGGTACCATCGTTGGGGTTGATCCCCTCCAAAATCAGGTTATTGTCACGATCAAACTTAGGTAGCCACAGGTCTCTGTAAACCGCGAGTGTGCTGAAGTCGCTGATATTCTGTACCTCGTTACCATTCAGGGTGATACGTAAATCTCGCACTAGACTCTTACCTATGTTGCTTCGTGTTTGTACCTGTAAGCTCCAGATCAAATAATAGTTTGAGACTTCCAGGAAATATGACGTCATTCTGGGGCATATTTGGGATATCGATGTACAAATCCTCGTTCTGGTTAATCGTTGATGGGATATGCGATATTTGGACGCGTTGACGACGTCCTTTCATACCCAGGAGCTGCTTGGTCTCTGCATAGGGATCTAATGTAATTCCGAATATTGTACTCATGGTTTATTATATGAGATTAATAAACCATGCCAACTAATCCATTTTTTGAACATGATATAGAGGAGGATAAAGGTAGGGGGAAGGATGATAGGCCTGATGATAAGTCCAAACTCCCATCAACACAGCAGCTTCCCTCAACACCGGAGGCCTCAAAGCATGGGGAAGAAACCATATCCACGGAGTCGCCCTCGACGAGACTTTTTAGGTCAAGGGTTGATACTCTTTATACACATCTTAAGGGTGGACTGGGATTGATGCCAAATGCAACATATTACGACCTGTTTGAGGAGAGAGATGGTCAGCTGTTTATTAGGGAAATTAAACAAGATAGTGAAATATTGAGGGAAAAACAACTGACATTGCAAGGTGGTCAATTTCCAACCATTAGTGGGCTCGGGATATTTTAGGCAAGAAGCGTATGATTGCTATGGATTTTGTGGACTATCAAACACCCAATAAGGGTAGTAGGGCAGCGGCCCAAAACCTCGCGAATGAAGTTGATGTCCTTAAAAATAACACCGAGGAGGACCCGGGTGAGATTTTTGAGATGGAAACCGTTGAGGAAACAGTTGACGGTATTCAAAATTTTGCATATGATATGCAGGGTTTTGTCGATACTTCGTTTGGTGGTATTGACAATGAGGGGGAGGAGGAGGTTAATATAAGAGAAATCAAGCTTGAAATTCAAGACCTGCAGGAAAAAATCAAAAAATTTAGGGATGAGATGTTTAAATTTAATAGCGATATCAAGACAAAAGAGGATAAGGTGAAACAGCTGAAAAAGCAGGTCGGGGGGCAAAGGGATGATGATATTGACAATATGGAGAATGAGATTACCCGACTAAAGCAGCAAAGGAAGGATGTACTGGGGAAACATGGTCTACTTTCCTCCGAAATTTTTAAGTCCCTGAAAAATATTAAGTCTGAGTTGATGAAGGTCGCCGCAGATGACACGTCCTTGCTCGAGAAGCTAAAAATACTCTTCAAGGAGCAGGGCTTGACGATAGCCTCCATAATATCAGCTATTGGGCTACTAATTTCCACCATTGTACTCGCTGTTATAGGGGGGTCTGCGGCGGTAGGTGCCGCAGGGGGGAGTGCCGCCGGTGGTGCAGGAAAGTGGTTTGTGGAGAAGCAGCTGGAGCGACTAGGAAAGTTCCTCAAATATCTTGCAGGTAAGGCAGGTGTGGCCTTACCTGGCATTATGGGTACGGTTTTCTCCTTCCTTCTGAGGGTGGCGGCAACAGTTGTTGAATATGCGGCAAAACATCTGTACATGGCCATCGCAGCCGCTGCCGGGTTTACCATGGTCTATATTGGAAGGAGGAAATAGGTTACTTAAGCCACATCCACGCTATGATGAGACCTACCCCCGTTGTAATCAGGGCTGCCTTGGTATTCTCGTGCTGGTTTTGTGGGCGTTCCCTGTGCCTAGGGTGATGTATAGGAGGTGTAGCATGCTTGGGATGTAGTTTGATATTTGCCATATGTCTGATGGTATGCTCGGTATGCCTAAGAGGTGTGGCATGTATAGGAGCTATATGAGGTATACTATGCTTTGTAGTATGTATAGGTTGCGTGGTATGCTTTGTAGTACGTATGGGAGGTGTGGTATGCCTCACAATAGGCCTGTTATTAACATCAACTTGGGTACCAATATTGACATTGGCAGGTGCGATCAAAATGTTGTTATTGTACCCTATTATTTTGCCTATGCGCAAGTTCATATTGGAAGGCAGCATATAGACGCTGGGCATGACGCCAAAATTAACTGGTGTCCTGGCATATTGCAACACCTTCTGGAATTCCGTGATGTCATGCCCCACGTTCTCCTGACGTTGCACCATAGCTTCGAATTTTTGCAATAGGATTTGCCTTGCCGTATAGTTGTCCACACCAGAGCCTAGTAGGGATGCTTTGGCCCTTGCCTGCGAGCCAAGCAACAGGATCAAATAAACTCTTATGCTCTCACTTAGCTTGGTCAGGCCTTCCGATGTTAAACCTTGACTTGTGGGGATAATGAACTTGGCCCAATCACCATCAACTAACGGCCACCATCTACCGTTGGTGAGTGCGGCCCCTACTGCCTTAAACTTGTACATGCTATTGGTATCTGCACCGTATTCCCTACATACTTGCGCATACCCAGAGGTTGAATAAGAGTTTTTATATCGTGAGAACCCATCGTCATATGGCATGGGTACTTTCCTCCTTGCTAGGATGCGACGCATGTGATAGTACACATGAAATTTAAAGATGGCGTTGACGAGCGGTACGGAGCCTGTTAGGTCTTTAGCAGAGATGCCTAAGGCCGTGGTTGCGCAATGGGTAGCAAAATTAACCTGCACATTCCAATAGTCCAACGCTTGTCCATTCCAACCCACAATGACAGGGTCATTCAGCAGATTAGTTGAAGGTTTTATGGGGTATTTGGTAAACTCGGGAAATGACACCTCAATGTGTGGGTCCGTAGACACGTACAGGTCTTGATGCTCAAAGCTGGTTACGACAAGCCCCCATTCACCCCTGTTGGAATTGTACTTTGACTTAGGGTTGAATGAGTAGATATTCATTTGTTATAATAAAACGATGAAGCAGCTCTACATCACTGATATCAAAAAACCTACGATATTCCAGGACTACTTGGGGCAAGATAGTAGGGTAGCTCTGAAATCCCTTAGCATACGGGGTGAGTGGTTCAACATTTTTAATAACAACGATTTCACCATCCGTAGGGTTGGGCCTGATCAGAGGGAGACCAGGATACGGATTATGGCCGGCCTTTATAGGATTGAGGATGTGGTGTCTATCGTAAATAGCCAGGCAGAGGATAAGATTAAGCTGTTTGTTATGAAAAATGAAATCTCGTGTCAGTGACGGGTACACGTTGGCTTTTAATCAACAATTACATGAACTTCTAGGGTTTAAATATGATCCTGCTAATAAGTACTATCAGAAGGGTGACTATGATGCCTACTACAAGACCGACGTTTACATTAGACTACGACTCGTTTGCCCTCAGCTGGATGAATGTGATGCCCTACTGGATGGCAAAAAGTCTAAAATTCTCGCTTTGTTATCCACAAAGGAATTAAACGCCTGGGCGGATATGATAACTTGGACTTTTGATGTGCCTGTATACCTCCCTTTAAAGGGTAGTACGGATCGTCTCGAATTCATGCTAATAGATGAATTTCATCATGACAAGAATGTGGCCTTCACCGGGCCAACGATGTGCCTTCTCATAGAATAAATAAATGGCTGACATAACAAAGCTGTACCCGAACTTGCCGAGTGCACCTGCACAAAGCGCTGATATGCAGGAGGAAAGCCAAAAGTATAGACTTGATGAGATTGGTGAAATTGAGAATTATCTGCGAAGTGAGATAAAAGAGCGGGACAAACTCGCAAAAAAGTTTAAGATGCATGGAACATGGGTACGCTACTGTGACCATGGATTATTAGGGATTTCGGTTATCACCTCGGGGATCGGTATTGGTACCCTGTTATCCGGAATGGGTGTACCGCTAGCCGTAGCAATGGGTGGCCTATCTCTGGCTGTTGGGATGGGACAGGCTGGCCTCAAAACTGCTGGAAGAAGATTGGGGATAAAATCAAAAAAGCATGAAAATATAAGACTTATTGCCGAAGCTAAATTGAACTCGATCGTTGATCTAATATCAAAGGCTGTTGAAAATGGAGAGATAGACAAATATGAGTTTACCCATATATTGCAAGAGAAGCAGAAATATCTTTTATTGAAAGAACAGATGAGGCAGCGTTTTAATCGCATTGTTGACTCCATCAATGAACAGGAGCGTGCCAAGCTAGTTGCCAGGGGGAGGCAAGAGGGTAGGGAAGAGTTTTTAAAAAACGTACAATCTGCGCAGTATGCAAGCATTATGTAGGCCCTCCACCTGAGTATAGACCATAATTAATTTTATATATTTTATAACCTTATATGGGTTTTAAAATTTTTTAATCATTCAGCAGTGATTCTTTTTTAAGGTCTTTATATAGACATTCCGTAATATGTACCTGGGGGTAGTAGTTTTTACCTTGCACATATATTGATGAAATGGCCAGGATTGCACTAGCCTGGCAGGGCCCATCATAAGGTACTGGCATACCATGGAATTTGGTTGTGATAACGTCCTTGTAATATTTGAGTTTTGCATTGATATAGCGGTCCTTTTTGACAGGCAGAGATAAGCTCCTCGATCCTGGACCAGATTTGGCGATACTTCGCAACCCAATCTGGGTACTCTTCAAAATCAAGACCCATTGCCGGTACCGCATTGGCGTTGTACCGGGTCACCCCATGCACAGACCAGATTTTCGGTGTCTTCACCCTGAGGACTACCACAAGGTCTTGTGTATGGTACCCCACTATATACCGTTGATCCTTACCCCCATTAGCAGGTATTGGATCTGACACTGTCAGGCAATCTAAATTGATATCATCGATATTCGTGAACGTAGCAGCAAATGAGTAGAATAGCTTGCGTTTGACGAGCTCATTCTCAAATTGTAGCATCTTGTTTTATTGTAATTCGAACGATGTCAGAGAATTGCATGCGCAGCCACCCCCATTATACGTGATATATTCACGGTAACACTGCCAGCACAATAATTTATCATTTATCACAAACCTTTGGCCGCATCTACATCTGTCATATTCATCCAGCATACATTCACAGTCATTACATTGTTCCATTTATCTTACAGCAAAAGCTGTAAGATAACCTTGAAAAATTATGGGCCTAAGATAGGCCCATAATTTCTCAAGGTCTGCCTTCTCATCCTCTGAAAAGCACCAATCGATAACCCTATCTGGATGCCAGGCTAATGGAAGAAGATCCTCCTTAATCTGGCCTTTTCAGATTTCCTCTGGCGATAGGCAGGGAGTAGCTCGGGCCTATATTCAGAAACCCTGAGGCACATGTCTCGGGTGACAAACCAGTCCGGCACATTCATGAACATGAGGGGATGCTTTTCAACAGCCTCCTTGCACATATCCCGCGTTTTGAACCGGTCCGACACATGCCCTAGTATGCAGGGATTATCCTCAACAACCCAGTTGCACATGTCCTGCGTTCTAAAACGATCTGGTATATGTAGGAAGGATAAAGAACAGGGAAAAATCCTGAAGACATTGTTACACATGTCCCGCGTTTTGAGCCTATCCGGCACATCCTCCAATAGGTAGGGATTCTTTTCAACGGCCTTGTTGCACATATCCCGCGTTTTGAGCCTACCTGGCACATCCTCCAATAAGTAGGGATTCTTTTCAACGGCCTTGTTGCACATATCCTGCGTCTTGAACTGATCCGGTACATATTCGAGCACAAGGGGATTCTTTTCGACAGCCCTATTGCACATATCTTGCGTCATGAGACTGTCCGGCACATGCCAGAGATAGTAGGGCTCCTCCTCAACAGCCCTATTGCACATGTCCTGTGGATTGAACCGATCTGGTACATGCTTGAGCATCAGGGGGTCCTCCTCAACAGCCCTATTGCACATGTCCTGCGTTTTGAACCTGTCCGGTACATGCTGAAGCATGCGGGGGGGTTTTCAACGGTTTTGTTGAATAGGTCCTGCTTATACCCGGTCAACTCGGCAAGAGCGTCGCGAGTTGCTGTCACCGGTGCCGACATGGTGCTATATAGTTTACTGATAGCATTTTTAAACCAACTCATCTTTTATTATATACACGATTTTTTGAAAAATGGGTGCTCTGGTATTTGCTCAATTTAACTCTGCTCCACTTGCGCATTTGTTAGGGACTTACCATTGATATGCATGACTCAACACCGCATGATAGGGGGATTTTTCATGCATATCAATAGGTTTTTGTGCAAAGTGGAATTTTGTGCAATGAGGCGTGACGAAAAGTTGTGACGTCATAATCAAAATTGTGTATGATAATTTTTATGAGAGTTTGACCGTAAAGTGTGTACCGAAGGAACCCCTACACTAGCTCGGAGCCCATTTCCTCATTAAATAAGGCAAATATAAGTGAAAAGTAAGCACGGTGGAGAGTATATAGGATTTCTATACGATTTCCGCGTCTCGTCCCCCTATTCATCAAAAATATCAAAAATTCCGCCGTTTAGGGGCCGAGTCTCCCAGCGATTTCATATGGTCATTCTTAAGTACATTTTTTAGTGAGCGAAACAACATGTTTTTATCACGGCGATGGAGTTTTTTTTTTTTTAGTATGGTACCAAGCGTAAATCGGACGAAAGGACATATTCGAGAAAACGAAGAAAGTGTGTGGAGCTTGCTGGCAAATATATAACTATTTTTTTTACGATTGATGAACTCCTTCTTAGCCTTACTCACACCTAAAGCTCGCTAGCATAAATCTGCCGACTTAGCTGGGATAATATTAGAACTTTAGATAGATATAGCTAGCTACTTTTTTATTGAGTTAGCTACAAGGCTAGCATAAAATTAACTACTTAGCTACGATAAAAGTACCAATGTAGCTAGCATAAAATTAGTTGTCTCTGGCAATTTTTTACCAGAAACCAAGCACCAAAAGGCTTAGCAAAGTCAGGAAAAGAACATAGCTAGCTAGATATTTTACAGATAGTACGTTTCGTTCTCACTGGTGATCAATGTTTATATAAAGGTTAATGTGGTCACGTGTAATCGTAACTCTGCTCAGCCACAAAGGGCACTTTTTAACATTGAGGGGGAATGGAGAGCCATACTCTTATGGACGATTGTAGCTATATTGTACGCACGTCAGGAAATAAACTTTTTTTGCATACACCAGTGTGGGTCAAGTTACAAAAAAGGAAATTATTTTAATTCTTTATATATCAGGAAACTGAGGCGTTTTAAATTCTCATGTAATTGTCAACATGTATTGAAAATATTTAAATATATTCATTATTTCTTATTTAATTTCCCGATATGTATACAAATAATGTCACGATAATTTCTGTTTCTGTAACTTGACATGAACTTTCACCAACGTGGGATATCAAGCTTCAGTCCAGCTCTAGCTAGGTAGCAAGCTAGCCTAATTAATTTTATTCTTTTAAAGTTTTTGTTCAGTTTGGAATAAGAGCTTTTTATCCTACTGTCATGAAAATAAACATATATATAAATACTGCTGTTTGATTTTTACCTGGACTGGGTAACAACAGGCTGTTTCGCTGTTTTTATTTAAGCTGAGGTTGCAATAAAGTTTTTACGGAAAATGTGTTACGCCTATGTGATGTCACGATTAATTTTTTATCTTTTACGGGAACTTTATCCATAAAATGTTGCAGGATTCTTTTTGCTTTAAGAGGGTAAAACAGGTTATAAAGTGTGTTTTTATTTTTAAATGTTACAAAAACTTTTTCACAAAATAAAATTGCTGAGTGATTGTTTTAGTTGCATAGGGTAACAATAGGCTGTTTTCTGTCTGTATATTTGAATCAAAGTTAGGATAGTTTTTTGGAAATGGGTATTATGCTGCAACGTATGTGTGACACAGTTAATCACTCAGCCCAGTGTTAACAACAAACTGTTACCTGTGTTTCTATTTAACAGAAGTTGCGCTAAAGTTTTTTTGAAAGGGTTTGTTTACCTATACTTATGGCCACCATAGACTAAAGTACATATATATTTTAATTTTCACCGGGAACATTTTTGTGAAAAACAAAAAAAGGCTTGCTGACTTTTTTCGCTATGACATGGCACAATATGTAAATTGTGTTTTTATTCCAGCTTAAATTGAAGGAAAGATATTTTCTGAAAAATATAATTACACCCAGAACACCTTAAATGTTGTGCGTGTTTCACTCGATTTACGATGTACTGCATACCTGCATTAAGGCGCTCTACCTGAATGTGTGGTACAGTTTACAATTTGTATTAATTAACCAAAAAATGCGTTCTTTACTAAAAAAATTTTGCCTTTCTCATGGACTTCTCTGATTATTTCTATATCTTGACTAATATTGGCACATAATTTCGGCTAACATGATATTGACCTGATATAAATTTGAGACCTTTTTTTTGAGCTATTGAATTTGAAATATTTCCACCTCAATATTTTCTATACTCCCAGACTAATATGATACATATCTTAGATATATTGTGTATACGTACTCTTTGAGTTGTAGGGGGGAGATTTTCTAATAAGGGTGCCTGTCCCTACCTTGCCGTTCCCTTACCTTGCCAGCACTTACCGTGCCTTTGCCTACCCTTCCTATCAATCAATGCTGCAAATAAGTAAAAAATTTCTAGCGCACCTAGAGGTAAATTCCCCCGCACATTGATTAGGTCATCAAAATCAACGCATGCGCAGTAAATATGCGCTAGTTTTTGAGCAAGATGAAATCATCTGACAAAGTAGAATCCATACAATCAAATGAATACGCACACTGTAAAACAATTACGAGATATCGCAAAAAGCCGTGGACTTACGGGGTATTACAGGCTACGCAAGTCTGATTTGGTTTCTCTATTAGAGGATGTACCACAGAGGCCACCTAGAAGGGCTGGACAACGAAAACCAGTCAGGCCCGTGACTCTACTACCAACGCCGGAGGCTATGGATCTTTTTGAAAAGGATGAAATGTCAAAAAATCGTTCAATCGTAAAAACCAAGATGTTGGGATGGGTATAATTGGTTAGTGGATGCTGTTCCGAAACCCATAAAAGAGAGGGTAAAGAGAACCTATGCATCTTTCAAGCGCAAGGTGATGAATCTTTATGACAGGGCGGCTAACATCATCGCAGGACCTACGCTTCATAATGAGGTGGAAAAAGAGGCTGAGGAAGACTACCTCGAGGACATCCAATATCCATATGATCAGCCGGGGCAAGACTTTACGCCTCTGGAACATAAGCACGCCCTACATAAAACATTTCGAAGTTTTTCAAATTTCTGGTATAGGAGGAGCCGACGTCGACGGATATATAGGGATGGTGAGACCCAACGTTAAAACCTTGATTGAAGGGCAGGTAGTGGAAATGGGATCAGCAAAGATACAGATGACCCTATGGATCATGTGGAAGAAAAAAATAATACCAAGCTCGGGGGAGGTTAACGACGAGTATATAGAGGTGAAGAAAGCCTTCAATAGTAATATGACAGAAATATTCCGGGGTAGCAACGTAGACGACGTGCTGGATAGGATGTTTGCTAATATCAAGACACACCTGGAACATCCGGCACTGCCCCAGAGCGGATTCACCATTAGTCGAATTCTACACCTTGATGTAGATTTCCATAAACTGCGGTTAACAAGGGGCTCATCGTATATAGAACCCCCAAAATTTATAGCTTCGAAAAAAGGCCATCATCAACCCAAAAAATGATGACGAGGAGTGCTTCAGGTGGGCCGTTATAGTATCCCTACACCGTGAAGAGATTGGAAAAGATGTACAAAGAATCACTAAGCTGAGACCCTACATAGATCTATACAATTGGAAGGGTATAGAGTTCCCGACAATCATCAAAGACATATCCAAGTTTGAGAAGAATAATAAGGACATTGCGGTGAACGTCTTGTATATAATGGGAAAAAAGATCAATATCCTGCGGCGATCAGAACACAATAGTAATCGTAGCAAGCAGGTGAACCTGTTGCTTATCACGGATGGTAAAATGGCCCACTACACAGCCGTGAAGAGCCTATCGCGACTCCTAGGTAGTGAGATATCGAGGAACACGCACCTGATGCATTTTTGCCTGAACTGCCTGCAGGCCTTTCCTACGGTTGAATCGAGGGACAAGCATTACAGATACTGCAGGGATCATGAGGCAGTCAAGGCTACGATGCCAAAAGAGTCCGAAAAATGGTTATTCTACAGGGATGGTCAGATGCAATTCAAGGTGCCCTTCACAATCTATGCCGACTTCGAGAGTCTATTAATACCGGTGGAGGATGACAGGGGGACAAAGACGAAAAAGCTGAACAAGCATGTACCGTCTGGTTGGTGTACCTATAGTACATTTGCATACGGAGATGTACCAGACCCACTAACAGTGTATCGTGGTAAGGATTGTGTGACGAGGTTCGTGAACCACCTGGAGGATGAGGTGAAGCGACTATAAAATACCTACCCACAACAACCCATGATAGAACTGACAGAGGTGTTAAAAAAGGAACATTCCGAGGCCACGCAGTGCCATATATGCATGAAACCCTTTAACGACGAGAATAACCGTAAAGTTCGGGACCATTGTCACTATACGAGACTGTATAGAGGCGCGGCGCATAACAGCTGTAATTTGAAGTACAAGATACCTAGCCACATACCTATCGTTTTTCATAATTTAAGCGAGTACGACGCGCACCTGTTTATTAGGGAACTGGGAGAGAAATACGACACGCAGGGCATTGGGTGCATCGCTGAGAATACAGAGAAATATATCAGTTTTAACGTTAAAATCAAGGTACCACTTGCAGGGTATGGCGATGGGGAAATGTACAAGAAAATCAAAATCAGGTTCATCGACAGCTGTCGGCTCATGCCATCCTCATTAGACAAATTGGCAAGCAACCTCATTAGAGCAAACGCCGCCGGTATGAAATGTCAACATTGTGCGGATAACTGTCTGGAATTTCAGAGCATAGGCGCCGAGTATGTGGCAAAATTTCTATGTTCAAACTGCCATTTGAATACCACTAGGAAGCTAGATCAAGAAAAACTAAGGGCAAACGTACCATCCATCGCCGAATTCATCGATGAGGACGACGTATTCCGCCTAATGCTTCGAAAAGGCGTCTATGTTTTATTATGTTTGTGTATGTGTGTGTATGTGTATGTATGTATGTATATATATACATATATATATATATATGTGTGTATATGTGTGTATGTATGTATGTATATATATATATATTCTTTCTTTTTTGGTTTTATTATCAGGACACGCAATAATAGCAGTAATTTATTACTGAAGTGTACATCCTGTGTAAATATTCATAATAAATAAATTAATAAATACATGGATGATTGGCAGCGATTTGAGGAGTCGGAACTACCACCCAAAGAAGAATTTTACAGCAAGCTGAACATGAAAAGGATCAGTGATGAGGATTATATATATGCAAAAAAGGTATGGAATTGTATCACCATGGGCGACTATCATGATGTGTATTTGACCACAGACGTCCTGCTATTAGCCGATGTTTTTGAAACGTTCCGGGGTGTGTGTTCAACAAACTACAAGCTTGATCCTGCCCACTTTTACAGTGCACCTGGCTTGGCATGGAAGGCAGCACTCAAGTATACCGGGATAAAGATAGAGCTCCTTACGGACCCTGACATGCTCCTGATGCTCGAGAAGGGTATCTGGGGTGGTATAGTTTAGGCGGTACATCGTTATGCCAAGGCTAATAACAAGTATATGGGAGACCAATACAATCCGGGGGTTGAGACATCCTACCTGCAGTACCTCGATGCGAACAACCTCTACGGCTGGGCAATGTGTCAGCACTTACCAACGGATGGCTTCAAATGGATATCTAATACCTCGGTATTTACTGAAAAGCGAATCGCGAAGCTCGTTGAAAAGAACAAGTATGGATACTTGCTCGAGGAAGATATCGACTACCCTGAGAGGTTACATGACACGCATAACGAGCTACCGTTCCTACCTGAACGTATGAATATCAACAAGGTCGAAAAACTGGTACCAAATTTAAAGGACAAACGCAGGTACGTGGTACATATCAGGGCCCTTCACGAGGCCATAAGGCACGCTCTTGAGCTGAAAAAGGTGCATAGGATTATCCAGTTTAATCAACAGCCATGGCTGAAAGGATATATTGATCACAATACGAGACTGAGGACTGCTGCCAAAAATGACTTCGAAAAAGGCTTCTACAAATTGATGAACCTCTCGGTATTTGGGAAGACCATGGAGAACATTAGGAAACACCGCAACATTCAGTTGGTTACCAACGAGGACAAGTATATGAAACTCGTGATGAAGCCAAATTTCAAGGGTGGAAGCCGATTCAGTAAGAACCTCCTAGGTGTTGAAATGGGCAAGGTGGAGATCAAGATGAACAAGCCTGTATACATAGGCCAGGCCATACTAGATATATCAAAGATTGTGCTTTACGAGTTCCACTATAACTATATGCAGCCCAAATATGGCAGCAAGCTGCAGCTCTGCTACATGGATACCGACTCGTCCGTATACCATATCAAGACCCATGATTTCTATGCTGACATTGCCAACTATGTCGAGGCACGTTTCGATACTAGTGCCTACAACAAGGATGATAACAGGCCTCTTCCCATGGGGAAGAACAAAAAGGTCGTGGGTCTGATGAATGACGAACTAGCAGGAAAAATTATGACTGAGTTCATAACACTGAGGGCAAAATTGTATGCCTGTGAAAGCCTTGCAAAAGAGGGCGGTGACAGGAAAGCGAAGGGCGTAAAAAGATGTGTGACCAAAAGGTCAATCACTTTTGACGACTATAGGCGATGCTTGGAGCAAGGCGTTAATATTTACAAAAGCCAGGTATTGATTCAGAACAAGAACCAGAAGTATACACCCAAGAGGTGAACAAGCTGGCGCTTAACAGAGCAGATGACAAAAAGCTCGTGCAGCATGATCAAATTTCAACACTGGCCCGTGGTCACTGCCGTCGGTCCGGCACTTGAGAATAACTAAATGGAGGTATGTTTGCATATCACTATACTTCTACCCTATGCCCTGATCGTTTTTTGCTTTTTTCGATACCGTAGTACAATAAAGAGAATGACGGAGCTTGCGCAAGTATTCGACACAGCCTCAGAATATTTTGAACATGTTGAGAAACCCACTGATCAATGCCAAGCTTTGAAGGAGGCCCTACGCAAAGGCAAGGGGCATCTTCTACCCAAAAAATGTACGGAAGGATTTATTGATAAGGCCCCTGATGAGGCGGTAGAAAAGGTACATGCCGAGTACATACAAAGAGAGCTTCAAGAGAAGGGGGAGAAAACGGCCAGGGCACTGACTACACACGTAGTCAGCCTATACGCGAATTTGATTGGAAATATTGTGGATATCGACAATGTTGACGACCTTCGAAAGAATATCGAGGAAGACCCTATCATCCGGGACGCCATGACGGACCTCGGGATTCTTGTGTACTGCACCATTGGTAGACTTTTGGGGCCTATTTTGGTAGCAGGGCATACCGCTAGACATATGAGCAAAAAACAGGAGGAGGCGGAGACTAAGGAGAAAGAGCCTTGAAGATCAGGGTAAAATTTATCTTATGGCTCTTCAGAGCCATAAGATAAATGAGTGAAGAAGAGAGACAAGAAGAGAGAGTCATTACAAAACCATTAAAGCATCCAGGGAGAGTGGCGCAGGGTCACAAGTTGGCGGCACTGATGAAGAAGAGGAAGGAGGAATTGAAACAACAAGAGGGTACTGTAGAACCTGCAGTCAAATCCTCTTCTGGGACCAGTTCCGTACAGTCCATGGGCAATGTATACCTTTATGGTGTAGGCACGCTGACCGTGCTTGCGATAGCTGTTGGCGTCTATTATAAATTTAAAGCCAAAAATGAGGACAAGCCAGCGACTCATCCAGAGCCTCAAAAAGGCAAAACTCAGCCAAATATCGAGATTTTCAAAATGTTATAATAAATGACTACAAGCAAGGCTCATATGGACAGCAACATTAGCCCGAAGGAAACCATGGTTATTGACTCTTTATGGGAATCAGTCAGGCTGGTATTGTATACGATCCTGATAGCCAGGGGTGAAAAAAAGGCTCTGGGAGTTTCTGGGCCCGGGGATAAGATGGACTTGAAGGACGGCTTTAAGCTCGCCGGCTATATGGCGGCAGCGATCTTCTTCGACGAATACGCGATTAAGCAGGGATGGTATAAGAAATCATTGATACCCCCATAATAGACCGTCCGATAAAATTTCTATTTACCCCAGAGGCAAATAGAAATGGAGGAGGCTAAGGATTGCTCAAAATGCAAAAAGCATCTTTCCCTGGACAATTTCAGGATCATGGGGAATGGTCGAATATTAAGACAGTATCTGTCGACATATAAAGAGAAACAATAGCAATATAAAAATTATGACATTTGCAGTAAGTTCAACAAACCAAAAGTTTCGCTAGCACATTTGTTTGATAGCTAGCTAAGACCTTTATTTTCAATTTTAGGACAAATACATTAGTTACGCACCAGGGGAAACATTAATTATGCAAAAATTGTAAAAAAATATGCTAGCTTTTTTATAAAAAACGCGGTAAAATATAAAATATAAGGAATTTGAAGCTTTTAAGTGCCTTTTTCCTGGCAAATGCGAGTCTGCCTGTAACGTAGCTCTAGCGACATAAAAACATAACGTCTAAAGATATCAAAGTTCTTACTATTTGTGAATCCAAATCGACTTTAAACCCAAGCTTTCATTTTCTACTTCTAACTTTTCTTTACTACTTCTAGCTCCACTCTTCACTTTCGAAGTAACTTCTCGTGGCTTCTAACTTTACTTTTGTACTTCTACTTCTTCACTTGGACTTTTCTTTCTCTGAATCACTTTTTGCACTTTTTTAAAGACGAAGGGACCGTTCTTTTGTTGTTGTTTTGTGTGTCGATGGTAACCCTGTTCCAAATTATATGTTTTTTTTAATCCACTCTACTTCTCCACTTTGACTTTTCTTGCTTTTAATATCTGCACTTTTTTATGACTAAGGGATCGACGAAAATAATAATTTTTTATCCGCTTCTTTAGTTCGCCTGTTGTCGAGACCTTTGTCGAGACATTTTTATGTTTGTTTTGTTTTTACGCCAAGGAAACTTTCTATTCGAATGCCGTCCCGTTCGAAAGTACGTATTTGAGCGAATCATACTACTTATTTTCTATCACGTGGTTTCTAACGGTTGCGAGGCAAATGTAAACAAAGCAAAAAAACTCGACAAACTCGCGCATTCGAGTGGTAAAAAATATCGTCTTTGTAACAGTCACAGACAGACAGACAGAACTGGCGTATTATTATAGAGATTATGATGAATAAGTCATTTTTACTGTGGTAGCAATTGTAGCCATCAGCGCGCGCTGAAGAAGTGGAGACCCTTTCAAAAACTACATTTCATTGACTTTCAAACGGTACTAGTCCTGTTGCGTTACAACAGTTCCGTCACATATTCGTACGAACATGTATTTAGCGATAATTTTCTGATATTACTAGGTTCCACCGCTTTTAACGGTGAAACGATTGATTGTGGGACCTGACTGAGGTGGTTTTGGACTTTGACGTATTAAATGTGATAAATGCGAAATTTGCACTGCCAGAATTTATATTATTCTTAATTTGGCATGATTGCTGAATCTCCGCAGTTAGGCAAGGCGCTGAACTATCTCTTTATTTAAAAATTAAGATGAATATGTCCTTTTTCCTGTGGTATCAATCCTATCCATTAGCGCGCGCTGAAGAAGTAGAGACTCTTTCAAAAACTACATTCCATTGACTTTCAAAGAATAGTAGTCCATTTACAGTTCCGTCACATATTCGTACCAACATGTATTTAGCGATATTTTTCTGATACTATTAGGTTAAATCGCTTTTAACGGAGAAACAAAAGACTGTGGGACCTAGGTGAACTGGTTTTGAACTTTGGCGTAATAAATCTGATAAATGAGACATTTGCACGGCGAGAATAAAAATTCTTCTTAATTTGACATCACTGCTGTAACTCCGCAGTTAGACTGGGCGCATGACTAGCTCTTTATTTAAAAATTAAGATGAATATGTCTTTTTTTCCGTGGTACCAATCCTAGCCATTAGCGCTCGAAAGAAGTAAAGACCGTTTCAAAAAATCCATTTCATTCACTTTCAAACGGTACCAGTCCATTTGCATTACAACAGTTCCGTCACATATTCGTAGCAACATGTATTTAGCGATATTTTTCTGAGATTATTAGGTTCCATCGCTTTTAACCGTGAAACAATAGACTGTGGGACCTGGGTGAACTGGTTTTGGACTTTGCCGTAATAAATCTGATAAATGCGATATTTGCACTACGAGAATTAACATTATTCTTAATTTGGCATAATTGCTGGAACTCCGCAGTTAGACTTGGCGCTGAGCTAGCGCTTTATTTAAAAATTAAGAAGATTAAGTCATTTTACAGTAGTTCCAATCCTAGCCGTTAGAACAGTTCAGTCAGATATTCGTACCAACATGTATTTAGCGATATTTTTCTGATATTACTAGGTTCAATCACTTTCTAACGGTAAAACAATTGACCGTGGGACTTGAGTGAACTGATTTTGGACTTTGGCGTAATAAATGTGATAAATGAGACTTTTACACTGCGAGATATAACATTCATCTTAATTTGGCATGACTGCTGGAACTCCGCAGCGGGATTGGGTCCTGTGCTTGCACTTTTCAAAAAAATAAGTTGAATAAATCATTCTTTACTATAGTACCAATCCTAGCCGTTGAAACTGTCTTGATTTCTTTGGCGCGCGTTATAGGCTGGGATTGGTATCACAGTGAAATATGGCTAATTTGTCGCAATTTTTGAAAAAAGCAAAGGCACGGCGGGTACGTTTGCTGCGGAGATTAAGCAGTCTTTCAAAGATTGGAAGAATGTTATTTCTTGCAGTCGAATGGCCTCATTTAACACAATTATTACTGGAAATTTTAAAAGCATTTCACACGCGTCATATGGACAATCGTTTTCAGCGTGAAAAGCGATGGAATCGCGTAATATCAGTAGATTATCGATAAATTTGTGTTGGTACTAATGTGTGACGCAATTGTTAAAAACACAAACGGACTGGTACCGTTAGAAATTCAGTGAACGTAGTTTTAGAGGCTATTTAACTCGTTCGGCGCGAGTTGAAAGCGTTGGTTAGTACCACAGGCAAAAACGTTAAGTGTCGGTGACAAAAAACTCTGTGGTATTTTCATCTGATAAATAAGTTTGGATGTTATATTATTGGTTCCATGCATAAGTATTATCGGATTTTGTGCCAGGTTAACACTCATAAAAGTCGTAGATAATTTAATGCTATTTTTTATGGTGCTCCCACATACCTACCATTGTTTCTGTTTATATTGCTTTGGGAGTAATGTCTAACTTCCTGGGTAGGTCTGTATGTAAAAAACTAGTGATTTGGAATCACATGCTGATACAACAAGAGATCGTTATCCTCATAATAACTGTTATTTTTCTTTCATAGTCTTTGCTCAAATCCTGTTTACCTCCTGAATACACAAAAGGTACTTAATAGTGACAAGAAATAAAAACAGACTGCTATATTTATTTATTTATTATTTATACATCATCAATATTTATACACTATATACATTTCAGAGAAATTCTATTTTAAAATAATTATTTCAAATAACTAGCCTGCTTTCGAATATTTAAAGGTAGTCTGTTATATATTCAAGCACCAATATAATAAAAACCATCTGCAACCTTACTGTTAATAGTTTCAGCGAATGAAGGTGGTTTCATGCTACCCTTTCATGATTCTATAAGGCCCGTGGAGAAATCCACTTAGGCAGGATAACAGAGAAAAACAACCGCCATTTAAATTTTGCTGACGTCAGCAGAGACCTGTCAGAACACAAATTTTTTTTTCAGAAATGTGTATGCCTGTTGCCTTCATCGTATAGATCTTGAAACGCTGATCAAGAAAATGTATAGGATCGTGTACTTGTGACAAACGGATGCAGAGATATTAGGGTTTAAAGGTTTTTTATGACGTCATTAACCCGTCCATTCCGAAACGGATTCGGTGACCCAGGTTTGGAAAACTTACCCAAATTGGTCCCAGGTAGTCCCTAGTTACCCACGCAGGAGATGACGTCAGTTATTTCCACCCGTTTCCAAGTTATTTAGCCTTAAATTTAAAAGTGCAATGCAATGCCTTCACTAATCTTAATATACTTTCCTTTGACGTCAATATTGCTCTAACGTCAAAGTTTGCTAATTTACAGAACAATCATGAAAGGGTAGCATGAAACCACCTTCATTCGCTGAAACTTTTAAATTTTTTGAAAGCGGAATCGAAGTTGGTATTGAGAGTCAATTGTGCATCTATAATTGATTCTAGATATTGATAACATTTCGGTTTGTTGATTTCCACAAAATTGTATGTTAAGGATATCTTTCCCTCAGCATTTCAGATTTGATATTATTAGCGACTTGCTTTCTGCTTTCTGCCTAACAAATATTCTGTAAACCAATCTAGTTCATTACCGCCAGTCTAACTCTCGTTGAAGATGCTTTTGTTTAAAGCATATTTTTATTATTCAGGTATCATAGAAGTTTCGATCGATAAATTAATTATATGACTAAGTGGTCCTGCAATTTGCGTAACACCTTCCTTGAGAAGTCCAGGTGGAAGATTATCTACGGTCGTATTTTAGCTTCTTTTCAAATTTTTCATCAACATTCAACAGAGAGTAAAGTTTGATTCAGTTAGAGCAGCTGTTAAATAAAGAAATTGTGAATTGTGAATTGTGTATTTAGGCTGTGGGAACCCAGGGGCTTGTTCTGATATTTCAGAAAATATTTCCTCTGTGCGTTAGAAACTTAATGAAGCTTCGCGTGGTGTTCGTGTGACTTTAAGAAATTGATTTTCTCAACTAGTGACTGAAGCAAGAAAGTGATTTTGGAAGAACCTTTTCCGGTTCAGCTCTAGCTCAAAAATATTGTATATTTCAGGAAAATATTTTTGCGGTTGTACAACCAGTTTTCATGAATTCTGCAGTAGCGAGATTTTCTGTGACCATTTCTAACTTAAACACGTTGCTATTCACGAATGTCTTACTTTTAAAGGGAAAAAACTTTTGTCACTGTTCCAAAAACCGGAAAAATCGTTTCTTATCCAATTACTTTTTCTTTTTCGTAAAGAATGTTGAATGTGTGTTTCACAAAAAAAAATGTTGTAGAAGCTTTTGTCAAGTGGGTAAATCGAGTTATGGAATTGTTTACTTTTTTTAACATATTTGTGAAAATCTGAAACCCTTTAGCTGGATTTTTTCAGTTCCGTTAAAAAGGAAATAATTTTTTTAGAAAGGAAATAGTATCGGCATTCAACAGTTTCTATATCAAAAATACTCGTTGTTTGTCAAACTGAAATTTACGAGCCAACAAATAATCTTCTTTATTAGTGCTCGTGTTCTGTCTGGCAGTATGTCAGAAACAAAACTCGTGTCGAGGGAGCGAAAGAGCAATTGCGGTATTTTTTATCCACTTTGTTGGAATTTGATGGATCAACGATTAGTCATTAATATAATAGCCATATCTTGTTCCAAGTTTAACTGAATCGCTAATTTTTGTGCTCAGAACGGACGAAATGGAGATTAGAAATTATATAACGGTCAATGACATAATTATGTACGACGGACGAACTTGTGGATTCATCCATTGTGTAACGACTAATGTTAGTGCACCATTGTGAATTCTAATCCCAAAAAATTGATAGTCGCTTATTTTCATGAATTCTAACTGAAGTACTGGGCGATTGAAAATTGTTGGGAGGAAGATATATGTAGCAATAGTCATCTTAACCATTATGAGGCTAGGATATATGGGGACAGCGATAAGGGAGCAAAAATCCTCTTCGAATGTGATGACGAGAAATACCGCATCAGAGGGAACATTACAATAAGAAAGATTGAATGTCTTCATTCAGTCAATGTTCACTTGACAAAAAGGCTAACACGGTGGAACACAAATTTTGAAAGGAGAAGTCTGCGAATAGAATAAAAATTAAATATTCAGTGATTTTTTTTATCATAGAAAACAAAGGGATACTTAACTTACCCAGCACAGGATGTGCGAACATGATTTACTTGTATTAGGTAATCTGCTTGGTGTGGCACAGACCGTTTTCTAGAATTCTCTCGCTTTTTACCGATTAAACCGAAGTTTAACACACAGTTTAACTGAAGGCACTTTACCCAGCATGTATACAGCCAGTTGTTTTTAAGTGCTTCAAAGAGTATGTGACATTCGCTCTTCCAGAAAGTATCACATATAACATATCGCCACTTCTTCACTGAACGCCATGAGATCGTTGCTTCTTAGTTATCCATATTATACAAAGTCGTATAATAGTAAGAACTCATTAAATTTAACAATTCATTAATTTTGCGTTAGTGAAAGTCAGAAATTACAAGGAAACACACGTATGGTTTTAAACATTTTGTTTAAGGTATATAAACAAACTCTTGCAGTTTTGTACAAGAATAGTAAAATAAACGCGTTCGTTAAGAGAACAGAACAAAAATAATTAAACTTAAAGATAAAAAAGTGCAAGTCACAGAAACGATAAAATATGATAACTAATTGATGTATATACAGTTATCTTCCGGTTACTCGAACAACGAAGAAATCAAACTTTCATTATCAAAAACTGACGGTTTTTTTTAATAACTCCTTATTGCTATGTTATATGGCTATGAAACAATATGAGTTTCAATATTTATCTATTAGACACCTGCATGCCAAATTTTTAGGTCCCATACCTTTTAGAGGCTTTAATATTGGCCATTACTCGAAACTACCCCTAAAAATCTCTATGAAATCCTTATAATGGGGAAAATTTAATAACTTCTGTTTGGATTATCCTTAGAACTTGAAACTTGTAACACAACTTTGTTTTATTAAGAAGAATCATTTTGCATAATTTGGACACGTGATTAATCCGATTTCCTGATTTTGTCGGATTTTACCCGAAAATCGGAAAAAAACGGATTTTCGGGCAATTTTTGGCAATTTTTTATCCGATCCACGTAAAAACCGTAAAATATGTTAAAAAACTTTTATTTAGCTTTCAGGAACTTCAAACAGAATGCAAAATTCGCTCTGGAACAAAAGTAATTAAATTTTTAGCAGATAGTGGCATTTTTAACAAACTTCAAGCTTCTGATGACGTCACAGAAAATTTGCTAACGCAAGCAAAAATTTATGCTGCCATTTTGTTCCTTTTATGACGTACTATAAGTGTGCCAAGTTTGATTCAATTTGAAAAACCCTATGCAAAGTTATTGAGGGTGGGGGGGGGGCGGATTCCGCCCCACCCCCCCGGTCATAGTATGTTCGAAAAACCCCTGACCGAATAGGTTTAAACTATAATCTCATTTTAGACTAAGGTCGAATTAACGGGGACTTTGTTCAACTCGAGCATTCTTTAGGGCCAACTATTTGCCTCAAACACTTGAAGATTCGAGTTACCGGGAGATAACTGAATAATTACAGAGAACACATTAAGCAGCTTGCTACTACTAAGGCTCTTAACATACCATAAAATTAAATAATATATCATAACATATTATACGACGTCAGGATTATCTTGGCATCTTAGTTCAAGCGGTCAATATGTATCTTATTGCCTTTGCAAAAAATTCGTAACATATCATAATTCTCTTTGATGCATACTCGCTCGTTTGATTTCATTGCAATTGATGCATAATTTGGTGCGAAAATCCTGGCTTGGCATTTCACGTTGACAACCGGAACATTAACGATGGCAAGTTGAAAATGGAACTATATGGACAGTTCAGGAATGATATAGCTTAATAAAAATTTGATCGATGTGTCCAACATCTCTTACAGCAGCGTATCGCTCTCTCTGATAACACCTTCCAATTTCTAAAATCCTTGCAAACCACCTACAATTGCCCATTTCATAACAATACTTAAAGCAGCATATATCTTTAAACCATCACTGACAGGACGGTGTAAGGCCAAATGGTTCGCTCTGTGTTCAATAAATTTTGACCAGCCTCTTTAATAGAAGAGAAAGGCAAGGAACAAAAGTTGTATAAACTAACATACTTTGACACTGAATCATTCATTCCCCGAATCACTGTTAACCAATAATTTCAAGGCATTTTAAAACTTCGAAGCGAAGTACCTGTTTTTTTCTATACAGATGCTCTAAAAGTTGCATATCAATAACATTAGATAATTCAATTTGATACTCCAACCACAAAGATACCGAATCTCTGCTACAGTCGAAATCGGACTTAACAATAATTGAACTTTCAAGTATGTCACCTGCATCAAGTTCAAAAACGTCTTTGCCAAGTTTCAAAACATCAAAGATGTAAACTGTATCTCCCTTTGCTCCAAGTGGCAATAACACCATTTTCCATCCCTGCCCAGACGTACACCGTTTTTTTACTGCGTTCTTTACACCGTCTGTTGTATCGATTAATTGTACAGAGCCAGTAAAAGTACGAGTGACTTGATCTTGCCATTGTCATGGAAGTTGCCAATTTCAAGGAATAATCGTCAGTCATTGTCGCTGTATTCTTTAAAAAAACAAAGAGATATGCACACTATTTCGGTTTTTTGAAATTAGTGAAGTTGAATTCATTAGCCCCATATATCCTCTATCGACAGACCTTTAGTGTTGTCTAAATACACAATATGATGTTTAGTAGCGCTACACTTTGAAAAAAATGGGTACCATTTTTTTTCTAATTTTTAAATATGATTGTTTAGACATAAACGGGACTATTGCTATTTGATAGTTGACATTGATGTTGAAAAGAATGGGTGTTGGAATGCTATAGTTGCTATGCTATTGTTGCTATGCTTTTGTTGCTATGCTATTGTTGCTATGCTATTGTTGCTATGCTATTGCTATGCTTTTGTTGGTATGCTATTGTTGATATGCTACTGTTGCTATGCTTTTGTTGCTATGCTATTGTTCATGTTAATAAAGTTCTGTTAGTAGAGTCGATAAAGTAAATGTAGCACTTTTGCTTCTAAAAGAAAAGACGTTTTGGGTCATTTTATCATATGGTTTGATCTCAATATAAGGGTAGAGAAAAAGTGTCCAAAATTTGATATTTGATTTTCAATTGTCAATTTTAATTTTTGTATTTCAATTTTTTATCCTAAATTTTGATTTTTATCTAAAAATTTTTAATATCTCATTATGCATTTGTTTGTAACTTTTGATTTTCGAATTCAAATGGCCCGCGTACACGGATATAGCTAGCTAACTAATTTTTGGCCACAACATTTTTAAAATATCGCTTTTTATCACCATAACATAACAAAACGATAGATTTGTATGAAGTCTAATGTTCTCAAAAACCGACTGTTCATTTTACTTGTTTTAGATTCGCCTTCACTTTGTTAGAAATCCTAGTTCAATCTTTACGTCTAGTGGTTTTTGCGTACTTATCACGGCCTGCATTCAAAAGGAACCTCGCTTATCAAGGGAAATCTTAATAACTTCTAATGGTTTCAATAGTTTCTAAGGGTCAAATGAACCGGACTTCGCCAGGGCCATATTCGTATCGTCTTCCCTACGTCAAAACGATTAACCTTTCAAATGTGTAGATCTAATACCTACCAGAGCATAAGATATTACCCGAAACTACCATATTAACTTTCTTTGAAATCCTTGTAATTACACATTTAGTAATTTGCGTTAGGAATATGCTGAAAACTTGAAATAGAACTTAATCAAGGGGAATCATTCTAAAATTGTAATCCCGATTTATTTTTAGCATTTACTTAAAAATCGGGACAAATCGGAACTTTTGTCTAGTTTTGGCATTTTATAATACGAAATATGTAAAAACCGGAAGAAATGTTAATTAACTTTTTATATCACAAAAGTTCAAACTCCGACTTAATACCCATTTGTGCTTCTAAAGAGTTTGCATCAATGCAAAAACGTTTTATGACAACGCCTGGACTATAATTTAGATTGTAATTGCTTATATATATATATATGTATACTGTGCCTGCAGGTCACAAATTCCGAACTACTTATGCTTAGTTGATAAAAGCAGATTCTGGTAAAAAAACTTTGAAGACGTCATGGGATCAGAAATGACTATGCACATGCTGTAACGAACATACATGTAATAAATAATTTTATACCAAATGCAACGTCTTACAGCACTCTACCGTGGCTAACTCTAACTGGATTCTAGTTCAAAACTCGGTAAAAATTGCGGCACAACTCGCAACTGCGACTTATAACTAGCGGGCGCAACTTACAGCTAGCGGCCACGTGTTACAATTATAACTCGTGGCCGCCAGTTTCACCGCCAGAAGCAGTGTGGATCTGATCTGTGGAATATGTATGTCACGTAGTGGGTCAGCGAATTGTATAGTATGAAGACGTGGTCGCGACTTATGAGCAAGTAATTACGGCAGCGACTTATGACTATATAACTCGCGGCCGCGACTTAGAATACGCGATTGCAATTTATAACATGCGACCGCGAGAGCCATTAATTACAGCAGCAACTTATGAGTATATAACTCGAGGGCGCAACTTATAACATGCGGCCGCGACTTGTGAATTATAACACGCGGCCGCGATTTATAACTAGCGGCCGCGCATTACAACAGACTTCTTTAAAACATTAAAAAAACGTGTGTCATATAACAAATCTGTTACGTGATAGTAAGTCTAATAACTTGATGCACATATCTAATCCATCTTCTGCGTCTTTTGCAATTTTTATGTTCTGCGTATGCACATAGGAAAATAAAAGCTCGTGCATGTTTCTGTTGCGATGAATAGGGTGATGTTTAATGCCTAATAAGTTGTTAGGAATATGCAAGTCATCATCGATGGTAACGCCTTTTTTCTCAAAGTCAACTGTTTCCGGAAATTGAATAAGTATAACGGGTTTTCATCCAGGTGTATAAGCAGATTTTTGAATCGTGCGCAAATTCCATGTGTGAGCAAATTCCATGTGTGAGCAAATTCATTTAACTCTCTTTGTATTATCGGCATAAATCAAAATAAGAGGCATTCTTGATGCGTATCCAGTTGAGGTCGATAAATATGACCATTGACCATGGAATGAAAAAATTAGCTTCAACTCGTTGCTTCCTAATTGAGTTTTCGTACGGATAACTATCAGAGAAGTCGGTGTGAAAAACTTGCAAATATTTACAGTATACGTTTTCTCTATCTTTATCCATTTGCAATAATTGCGGGCAAGACTTATGCCGGTAATACACTGCACATAATAGTTAGCAATGATAAGTGGATCATTACTAGAAGATGCAACAACAAGCCATAGAATATTCCAGGTGAAACTATCTACGCATCCATACATTTAGATTCCCCATCTTTATAACTTATCATTTCAGCCAAATGATATACATCGCTTGGCCACGAGACCAATGTTTTTTTTTTATTTTTTACGCAATTGCCGACTAACTACAGCTCTGTCGATTTTATTTTCTCCGTACTGTCTCGTCATTTGTAATCATCATGTCACCATTTTTAATTCCCGCCGCCGGATCAGGTGGCTATGAGCATTGTTTAGTTGACTGAACCCCTACTGAAATCAGTGTGCTGAGACATTTCAGGCCTGTTTAAACAAAAATCCACAAAATCGTTTATGTTGACACAGCTCTCTTTCTCGCTATTCAATGTTTAACCGCTTTTTGCATGTCTGTTTGTTCCACAGCAACTTGAAGTGCGAACTTGGAGAAATGTGATAAGGTCGAAGCTTCACATTTTGTCATAGTTAATAGAAAGACAGTTAGTTTCAAAGCGGAGACCGTCCTATTGTTTTATGTTATTTGTAGAGGCGTTTGAAAAGCAGTTTAATCGCTGTAAACCGAAAAAGGGCAGATGCCTGTAGATCGAAGTCTCGTGCGTCTCTAATTTAAATATAAACAAAGAACCTGCTGAAACTTTTGTAGGCACACAATCAGAAAAGCAGTTGCAGGAAACCAAAAAGGGAGATTTTCCGGAGCAAGGCGCCGAAAATTGAATATAAATAAAGAAAATATCCTCGGATTAATCTCATTTATAGATTCTTCAATAGGTCGCTTTAATCATGGTGACCACCAGACTCACTTTCTAAAGTGGTCCCTTTTGTGACGTAATGCATCATGTAAAGCAAAAACCAAAATTGCGTAAATTGCCGTAAATTCTGGACCGAAGCGCCCAAGTTTCGCTGTAAACAAAGAAGGTACCCCTGCATATATTCGTCGTAAACTCAAAATAAATAAATAAAATACCCCAGATTAAACTTACTGACTCAGCGTTTAACAAAATGAGTCAGTTTATTCTCCAGAATCATAAAATGCGCGGATTCCTATAAATGCCAAAACCGGTCTGCTTTAAGTCAATCGAATGAAGATCACATTCTCATTTTAAACTTAAGTCCCGGGCATTGAAAAAAAGTAGTTATCACCATGGAGATTTCCAGACTCTCTACTTTACCCTGAGGCCATACGTCTGACGGTTAATGTAAACAAAGAATACGGTAGTGTGCCTGCAAGCGTGATCCTGGCATAAGTTTGTTAAATACTCGTTCCTTTTACGTAATCACCGATAAAATTTCTACTATCTACTGAACGGACATAGCATCAATTCCGGATATGTTTCAACTAGAACTGGAAGTATTAGCTGTGAAATAAAGTTACAATGTACAAAACTCCTGAAAAAAATCCTTTTTTTTTTAACAGCGGGACCCAATGGTCACGTAGGACAACAAGGTTTTGTGATCACGTTCTGTGCATTTTCTTTATTACTTTTTTTTTTAACTGTTACAGAGCATATCAAATTATCCAGATTAGTCGTTAACCTTTAAATGACGGCCGGCTTTTAAAAATTCCCCCTCAGTAAGCAAATAACCGGTCTTCTCACACCTGAGATGCGATTGGTGATTGATTACACGAGCTAGATGGTCTCTAGCTCGGTACAGTTGGGTAGGTGAAATCATAATTTAGTTCTCCAGAGTTTTGACAGATCATCTATGGGAATTTACCCGATTATGGCCGGATATGCGCCACCCCGAAAATTAGATTGAGCAGGTGGCACGAGACAAATAAGACAAAAAAAATCACACCGATCGATATCCTAACTAGCCCCGTGGAGCTAACCAGAGAGGCGAAAACCGAGAAATAAGGAGCCCATTGTAATGTTTTGGCCAGAACAACCATAGATTCTTACACATTTGGCAACATTAAATATAATAAATCAACATGTAAGCCACAATAACCTAATGCTTCCTTTATCGTTAGACCATAGGCCACGGGGAATGTTTAAATAAAACGGTTAAATTATTTCTTTAAGTTTACTTGTGAGAGAAATTGAGAACGTGATGATGACGTTGAATTGTTTCAAGATATTGATAATGTTTACATTAGAACGGTTGGTTGACCTCTATTGATTTATAGGATGTATAGTTGTTGACCAATTACAAGGCTCGATTCTCGCTAATAACAAATCCCAGTTATTCGCGGTCTTAACAGGACGACGGAGAAAACATGCTACATTTGTCAATGTTATCTTGGTTTGAAAGCGATGGTGCCAGGTTTGTAGGTTCCTTTTTATATTTTTCTAAGTACTTTGTTTCTATAGGATTATTTATTTTCTGTGTGTTTTCACATATTTATGTAATAATTTCATAACGATTTATGGCCATGTATAATTTTAAACAAACCAATTTTAAGCTTTGGCTACATACAAACGTAAATTTTGAGGAATCATCCTGCTTAAGCCAGCTAGCTCTAGCTAGCTTTATTTATTCCTATTTTTTTGTATTTGGGGTTGTGGCTACCTAGGTTTGAAAAAAAGGCATTGCGCTTATATGGATGCGCACACGGCATACCTGTACTAAACGCTCGGCGCAGTGTTAACGACGCTGTTTTCTATGCTTCTATTTAACCGAAGTTGCAATACAGGAAATAGAATAATATTGTGTACTTTACTCGATTAACGCCGTACTGCATACCTGTACTAAAGTGCTCCACCTGAATGCGTGACACAGTTCACATTTAGGTCCCACAGTTACTTGTGATTTGAACCAGCGTTTTTACCGCCGGGTCCCGACACCAACATTTTTTTACAACGGACATTTTTTTTCTTGCTCCGTATTGCGTGTCTTGGGTAACAATATGATTTACGACGAAGGTCCGCCGAAGTTTACGACCTGAAATAAAATAATTTCTTTTTCAGACTATGTAGAACGTCAACCTGGCTATCCCTTCCCGCGCGCATTTCTACCTCTCGGAAGGCTATCTACAGGAGAAAAATAAGCTAAAAAATAATGTTTATTTTCATCTGTGGACAACCGGCCGCTTAATGTAGAATATATGGAAGAGCATTATGTTAGCAAGTATGACTGAAAAGGTGCTAAGTTGGACATGCTATATAACCGGCGGATTGAACCCCGTTTTAATGTAATGTGTAATTGATGCCACTCTACATGTGTGTATTTATACACACCACAATCTCTGTCAAATTGTGGTGTGTTTTTTATTCCGCTATACATAAGTGTATTAGCAGTGGCAGAGCAAAAGAACCGACCATTTTCAGAATTGTTTACGTGAAAGGCGCCCCATGGCCAACTAAAATATAGCCAGTAGTAATAAGTCGTTTAACGTAAAATGCAAGTTTTATAGTGTCGTATACCCCGTACTTCCGGTATATAAACGAAATATAAAACTCTAGAATAAATGAATGAAATAATGGTTTAAACAAATGAATGAACGAATAAATGAATTAATAAACGAATATACGAATAAATGGCGGGTTGAACGAATGAACAAACGAATGAACGAACAAATGAATAAACGAATGAAGGAATAAACGAATGAAGGAATAAACGAATGAAGGAATAAACGAATAAAATAATAAACGAACGAATAAATGAACGAACGAATAAATGAACGAATATACGAATAAATGACGGCTGAATGAATGAACAAACGACTAAACGAACAAATGAATAAACGAGTGAACAAACGAATAGAAAAACGAGTGAACGAACGAAACGAACGAAACGAACGAAACGAACCAACCAACCAACCAACCAACCAACCAACGAAACGAAACGAAACGAACGAAACGAACGAAACGAACCAACCAACGAACGAAACGAAACGAACCAAACGAACCAACCAACGAACGAAACGAAACGAACCAAACGAACCAACCAACGAACGAAACGAACCAAACGAACCAACCAACGAACGAAACGAAACGAAACGAAACGAAACGAAACGAACCAACCAACCAACCAACCAACCAACCAACCAACGAACGAAACGAAACGAAACGAAACGAAACGAAACGAAACGAAACGAAACGAAACGAAACGAAACGAACGAAACGAACGAAACGAACCAACCAACCAACCAACCAACCAACCAACCAACCAACCAACCAACCAACCAACCAACCAACCAACCAACCAACCAACCAACCAACCAACCAACCAACCAACCAACCAACCAACCAACCAACCAACCAACCAACGAACCAAACGAACCGAAACGAACCGAAACGAACCGAAACGAACCGAAACGAACCGAAACGAACCGAAACGAACCGAAACGAACCGAAACGAACCGAAACGAACCGAAACGAACCGAAACGAAACGAACCGAAACGAAACGAAACGAAACGAAACGAAACGAAACGAACCGAAACGAACCGAAACGAAACGAAACGAAACGAAACGAACCGAAACGAACCGAAACGAACCGAAACGAACCGAAACGAACCGAAACGAACCGAAACGAACCGAAACGAAACGAACGAAACGAACGAAACGAACCAAACGAACCAAACGAACCAAACGAACCAAACGAACCAAACGAACCAAACGAACCAAACGAACCAAACGAAACGAAACGAAACGAAACGAAACGAAACGAAACGAAACGAAACGAAACGAAACGAAACGAAACGAAACGAAACGAAACGAAACGAAACGAAACGAAACGAAACGAAACGAAACGAAACGAAACGAAACGAAACGAAACGAAACCAAACAAAACCAAACCAAACCAAACCAAACCAAACCAAACCAAACCAAACCAAACGAAACGAAACGAAACGAAACGAAACGAAACGAAACGAAACGAAACGAAACGAAACCAAACCAAACCAAACCAAACCAAACCAAACCAAACCAAACCAAACGAAACGAAACGAAACGAAACGAAACGAAACGAAACGAAACGAAACGAAACGAAACGAAACGAAACGAAACGAAACGAAACGAAACGAAACGAAACGAAACGAAACGAAACGAAACGAAACGAAACGAAACGAAACGAAACGAAACGAACCGAACCGAACCGAACCGAACCGAAACGAACGAACGAACGAACGAACGAACGAACGAACGAACGAACGAACGAACGAACGAACGAACGAACGAACGAACGAACGAACGAACGAACGAACGAACGAACGAACGAACGAACGAACGAACGAACGAACGAACGAACGAACGAACGAACGAACGAACGAACGAACGAACGAACGAACGAACGAACGAATAAACGAATATACGCATGAACGAATAAACGCATAAACAAATGGACATAATAAATAGACAGTCTTGTAAAGGTCCTCTACAAGTATGATTGGAAATAACGCTTTTTCATCGAATACTCATCGAACCAAAACATAACGTAAAAATGTGGAAGTGAGCATTTGCAGCATGAAGAAATTTTGAACTAAACAAAAGTAAAATATTTATAAGAACATTAGTAGGAAATGGCTGAAGTACTAAGAAACATTTAATGTTTTCTGTAACCCTAACGGGTATATCAAGGTGCACCATTTTTCTGCGGAGATTACTGAGAGAGAATCATTTTACAAACTTGTTTGACATGTTGGCTTGCATCTCATCCGCCAGCAGATTACGTTCATTACATAAACATTACATAGACAGAAGATATAAGAAAGACTATAAAATACATTTCGGTATCTAGGTCTCTGTTATCGATTCCGTTTGTCTCGTTTGACTTTAGTTATTTTCTGCGTGCCACGTCACCGGGAAAATAAAAGCATCAATAATTAATTTTTTGTGACTATACTGTATGCTGTTTAGCAACAAATGCTACCATTTTGACCCACACAACATCCAATTCGTTCCCAAACTGTAGGGAAATCGTTTCTGACTTTTCACTCGTCACACCTGGAAATACTTGATTATAAGAAAAGCAACTTTCCTCCCGGCGTAATTGCTCTTAGCTGGCCTGAACAGTACTTCAGAGAGATAAAAGATGTAAAAAACCTATTCTCGAGAGAATCTTTTATGTAGCATATTCTTGTCCTGTTCTAAATCCAACGACCTTGCTTAGAAATAAGTCTTTCGTCCACATTATTCTATGTCGCTGCTGTAGCACAACTATAACGCAAACTATTCAAGCCGTTAATTTCCAGAGAGGTTTGCCTCATTTTCTATTTCCCTACCACGAACCTTGCATGCTATCAAGATTGCAACCTGAACCTTTTTTTTCAAGGGAGGCAACGTTACAGAAGGTTATCGCTATCATTTTTCCTTCTCTATGCTGGTCGTTTTTTGCAAATGAGTGCCTGATATCGTGATGTGTCTGAACCTAATACTCAGCAACTTTGGGATTCGAAAAAGGCCACAGTAATAACGTAAATTCGGAAAAGTTATTTATTCAACCACTTTGAAATAAGACACCAGACCACCTTCAAATGCCATATCAACAAAGAGAAGATATAGAAGTAAAAGAAATCCATTAATATGGTGAGACCATCTGATACCGTAAATTGCAGTTGTTAATACTTTCTTTGTTCGAAGTCTCCAAAACGAGGTGTCAACGAAATGCAACATAAGAAGGTCTGCTGGCAAGTTTTTCATCTCGTTGTTGTCTTTACACCACACCACGTAAACCATCAGCTGTTTCTTTGATTTCATCATTCTCGGGCACATTTTAAAATAAACAATTTTAAAGAAAAAAGAAGAAGATTCAAATCTTGTTCCTCTTCACAGGAGTAGACTTCCGGCAAGGAGTATCAGTTCTTTTTTCACGGCTCAAGTACCCTCCGTCAAGGAGTATCAATTCTTGTCATGCGGACTTCTTCGTCACAGAGTCTATTAATTTTGTTGTTTAAATACAGAAAGATGAACCATTTGGAGAAAACAGCGCTAATAATACGCTGAAAGCCACACTGGTAGAATTAAAGTTCCCGAAGCAAAATTATTCTCTCTTTTTCAATCTTTTGCTTTGAGCTGACTACGGAAAGAATTCTAGCTACATGCACTTATGTTTCGTTTGTCTATTTGTTCTGGCTCTTGACCTAAATCTTATAGCTATCACCTCTACGCGATTTAAAGTCGCTTCCCTCCTTGACATGGCCAACATTTTTTCGTCGTCTAAATTAAAGACAATCGTGTTAGACCGATAACAATCTACTACCTTTCAACCGTGCTTTCCTCTATCTGATATTGTAATCAGATTCTGTCCCTTAGCAGGAAGTTCCTTACCTTCGACAACATATTTTTTTTTGCTCGTTTAACATTGTTTCGTTCAAGTTTGGCATGATCTTGTGCAGAGCCTTGTCCATTTCCTTCGAGTGTTTGAACTGAACCTTTCTTCCACTGTGTCTTCTAGTGATCGCTTTATACTTTAGGTTGTCATCAGCACAATCTCGTTCATTGAATCAGCAATAGCTTTCTTGATTTTTTTAGTGATATCGTACGAATCCAAGTTAAATATTCTGGTAATTTTTTGGACTGTATACTGGTTGGTTCAGCAACCTTATTCTAGGAAAATAATTTTTTTTAAAATGCGCGTTAATTAGATATCCAGGGTGTTAAAAAGTTACTAGTCAATTTAAAAACTGTAATAAAAGTTTAAAATATATTTTTCTAGCAATCGCAATACAAAGCACACGCGCACGCATACTTCTTTCATCTTCTGTTTGATCAACGCAAAAAAAAATTAGTACTGAGAGGGTTCCTTCACTTAATGTGAATAAGGTAGACTGGAGGGCAGCTAATGTTAAAATATATTAAAGTTTAATATTAAAGTTAGTGACTTGGTAATCATCTACACCAGTGCTGAGTTTTCAGAAAATGGTAATTAATGTTAGAAATATATAATTACAATAACAATTATTTAAGTAGAAATATGCGAGTTACTCACCACTACGAGTGTTTTCGTTCATCTCAATCTTTCTCCGGAAAATCCACTTGCCTCCAACCGATCAGTTACCTTTTTCTTCTTGATTCATACCTGGAATTTTTACAGGTCTACCAAATAATCTTGCTGTCAATTTTCCAAATATCTTCATATAATATACACGAAAATCCTGAGAATTAGACAACTTCGTAACGAACCTGAAATTCAAGTTTTAAGTAAAAGCTGTTGTCATATATAATTAGGCTGAGGATATTTTACAAAAGGTTAGTAAAGAACTAATTATTTTACCATTAATTTCAATTCCATTAGGAGGTTTTCGATATCAGCAACTACCACCAAAGGATCGTCACCTTTTTGACCTTACTAAATAAATCAAATATTACTTTAATTCTAAATTCTTCAAAACAAAGCATAATTACATTTATTACATCGAAGAATGGCGACCTACCCGTTTGAAACATTTGAAACTAAATGGATTTTCGTCGAAGGTTGACAGGCCTGTCATCATTTGAATTATTTTATATTGTAAAACTTACGTTTCATTAGATGGCTTTTTCATGAATGATCAGCTTTGTACAAATTTCATCTGTTGTTATTTTTCTTTATATCGACTACGTTTTCATTCGATGGCGATTTCACGAATATCAGCCTGTTTAAAGCTTTATCCGTTGTTATTTTCCTTTATATCGACAACGTTTTCATCGGATGGCTCTTTCATTAATCATCAACTTGGTAACAATTTATCCGTTATTTTTCTTTATATCATGAAGATTTCTTCCTTCGTCTTTGTATGAAAATTTCACTATTATGTTCTTCAAACTTTAACTAGTTGAAACCTGATTGAGGATCAATGATGCTATGATGCTCACACATTATTTTCCAATTTTTGAATTATAATTTAAAATTATTAGGTAATCTAGCCAGCAGTACTAACCAACATCCCAGTAGATACTGGGTTGAACCTTTCCACGCTGGCTAGAAGCTTCGATTATTTCGCTGAATTTTTTATAAGGACTATCAAAATAAATTATCTACAAAAAATGTTTGCAAATAAGTCCTTTTGGAGTTGTTTAAAAAAAGCAAAGAGTATCACTTTACTCAATTTCAATTTAATTAGATCAAATTACACATATGTTAGGCACCGTCACCACCGCCACCAACAGTTTCTATTTAACAAAGAAGTACTATATTTATATTATGTGATAATTTATTCCGGAATTACAAAAACATTTATAGATGTATAGCACCACAACAACCAGAACAAAAATTATAGCAGCAAATTATTCTAAGTCATATTTTGTTTCATAACTTCGAATAAGTTTTCTACTTTTAAACTTAGATAAAATAACACAAACGATGAGCACCGCCGCCATCGCCACCAACATTTTGAAGACGATTGCAATATATATTTTTCGCTTATCGCAGATTATTTCCATGATTTTAGAATTAGATAATGTGGAATATGTGTTAAGTACCACTGCCAGAAAATTTCTCTAATTAGCAAGGTACTAGTAGTATGTTCTGTATTTTCTTTGATAAGGTAAAAATAGCATTCTTCGTCTTTGAATTAGATGGCAAATGGCTAATATATTTTCTTGTGATGCTTTGTTTCCTATTCTCACATTATTTTCCAACTTTAGCACAATATTTTAGAATTAATAGGTGTCTAGCCAGCAGTACTAACCAACATCAAAATACTGGGTTGAACCTTTCCACGCTGGCTAAGAGCTTCGATTATATCGCTGAATTTTTGATTAAGCTATGACTTAACAAATATCTACAAAAATCTTTGAGAAAAGGGTTAAGCACAAAATTTTCTAATTGACAAATTAGTGGTACATTGAGACATTTTGTTTGATAATTTGAAAACAATTTAATTGAGAATTACGAAAACTTGCATAGATGTTAACCACTGCAATCACCAGCACAACATTATAAGAAGTGAATTAATTTTATTCTAGGTAAAATTTTGTTTCAAAATTTGATATTATCTCTCTGATTTTAGAATTGAATAAATCAACACATATGCTAAGCATCACCACCACCACCCAAATTTTTGTAATTAGCAAAGTGGAAATTCATTGAGATATTTTAGTTCAACATCTGAGAACAATTTATTCTACTTGCATAGATGTTACGCACTGCAATCACCAGCACAAAATTATAAGAAGCGAATTAATTTTATTCTAGGTAAAATTTTGTTTCAAAATTTGATATTATTTCTCTGATTTTTGAATTGAATAAATCAACACAATGTTAAACACCACCACAACCACCAAATCCCCAGCACAAAATTATAAGAAGCGAATTAATTTTATTCTAGGTAAAATTTTGTTTCAAAATTTAATATTATTTCTCTGATTTTAGAATTGAATAAATAAAGACAATGTTAAGCACCACCACCACCACCAAATTTTCTGATTAGCAACGTAGAAATTCATTGAGTATTTTAGTTCAACATCTGAAAACAATTTATTCTAGAATTAAGAGAACTTTCATTGATGTTAAGCACTGCAATCACGAGCACCAAATTATAAGAAGCGAATTAATTTTATTCTAGGTATAATTTTGTTTCAAAATTTAATATTATTTCTCTGATTTTAGAATTGAATAAATAAAGACAATGTTAAGCACCACCACCACCACCACCAAATTTTCTGATTAGCAACGTAGAAATTCATTGAGTATTTTAGTTCAACATCTGAGAACAATTTAATTGCGAATTACGAAAACTTGCATAGATGTTAAGCGCTGCAATCACAAGCACAAAATGATAAGAAGCGAATTAATTTTATTCTAGGTAAAATTTTGTTTCAAAATTTAATATTATTTCTCTGATTTTAGAATTAAATAAATCAACACATATCCTAACCATCACCACCACCACCAAAATATTTGAATTAGCAAAGTAGAAATTCATTGAGTATTTTAGTTCAACATCTGAGAACAATTTAATTGCGAATTACGAAAACTTGCATAGATGTTAAGCACTGCAATCACCAGCACAAAATTATAAGAAGCGAATTAATTTTATTCTAGGCATAATTTTGTTTCAAAATTTGATATTATTTCTCTGATTTTAGAATTGAATGAATAAAGACAATGTTAAGCACCACCACCACCACCAAATGTTCTAATTAGCAACGGAGAAATTTATTGAGATATTTTAGTTCAACATCGGAAAACAATTTATTCTAGAATTACGAAAACATGCATAGATGTTAAGCACTGCAATCACGAGCACAACATTACAAGAAGCGAATTAATTTTATTCTAGGTAAAATTTTGTTTCAAAATTTAATATTATTTCTCTGATTTTAGAATTGAATAAATAAAGACAATGTTAAGCACCACCACCACCACCAAATTTTCTGATTAGCAACGTAGAAATTCATTGAGTATTTTAGTTCAACATCTGAAAACAATTTATTCTAGAATTAAGAGAACTTTCATTGATGTTAAGCACTGCAATCACGAGCACAAAATTATAAGAAGCGAATTAATTTTATTCTAGGTATAATTTTGTTTCAAAATTTAATATTATTTCTCTGATTTTAGAATTGAATAAATAAAGACAATGTTAAGCACCACCACCACCACCACCAAATTTTCTGATTAGCAACGTAGAAATTCATTGAGATATTTTAGTTCAACATCTGAGAACAATTTAATTGCGAATTACGAAAACTTGCATAGATGTTAAGCGCTGCAATCACCAGCACAAAATGATAAGAAGCGAATTAATTTTATTCTAGGTAAAATTTTGTTTCAAAATTTAATATTATTTCTCTGATTTTAGAATTAAATAAATCAACACATATCCTAACCATCACCACCACCACCAAAATATTTGAATTAGCAAAGTAGAAATTCATTGAGTATTTTAGTTCAACATCTGAGAACAATTTAATTGCGAATTACGAAAACTTGCATAGATGTTAAGCACTGCAATCACCAGCACAAAATTATAAGAAGCGAATTAATTTTATTCTAGGCATAATTTTGTTTCAAAATTTGATATTATTTCTCTGATTTTAGAATTGAATGAATAAACACAATGTTAAGCACCACCACCACCACCAAATGTTCTAATTAGCAACGGAGAAATTTATTGAGATATTTTAGTTCAACATCGGAAAACAATTTATTCTAGAATTACGAAAACATGCATAGATGTTAAGCACTGCAATCACGAGCACAACATTACAAGAAGCGAATTAATTTTATTCTAGGTAAAATTTTGTTTCAAAATTTGATATTATTTCTCTGATTTTAGAATTGAATAAATAAAGACAATGTTAAGCACCACCACCACCACCAACAACATATTTTAATTAGCAGAGTAGAAATTCATTGAGATATTTTAGTTCAACATTGGAAAACAATTTAATTGCGAATTACGAAAACATGCATAGATGTGAAGCACTGCAATCACCAGCACAAAATTATAAGAAGCGAATAAATAGTATTCTAGGTAAAATTTTGTTTTAAAATTTGATATTATTTCTCTGGTTTTAGAATTAAATAAATCAACACAATGTTAAGCACCACCACCACCACCAAAATTTTCTTAATAGCAAAGTAAAAATTCATTGAGATATTTTAGTTCACAATCTGAAAACAGTTTATTCTAGAATTAGGAAAACTTGCATAGATGAAACCACCAGCACAAAATTATAATAAGCAAATTAATAGTATTCTTTTTGAAATTTTGCTTTAAAACATAATGCTATTTTTCTAATTTTGGTCTTGTGGTAAATTGAGATAATTTTCGGATTTTTATATTTGATAACATAACATATATTTTAAGCACCACCAGCACCACCAAAAGTTTCCAATTAGCAAAATAGTAATTCATTGAGATATTTTAATTCAACATCTGAAAACAATTTATTCTAGTATTACGAAAAATTGCATTGATGTATAGCACCACAACGAATGGCACAAAATTATAAAAAGGAAATCAATAGTATTCTACGTAAAATTTATTTCCAAATTTAATGTTTATTCCTTGACTTTAGAATTAGATAAATTAAGACATGTTACACACCGCTACCGCCACTACCACTAAAAGCTTTCAATTGGTAACATAGGATTGTACTATAAAATTTTCTCTAATCTTAGATCATTTCACTGATTATAGAATTAGATAATATGGAATATGTGTTAAGCACATAAAATATTCAGATATTTTGTTTTATAATCTGAAGAAAATTTTCCGGAATTACAAAAATTTGCATAGATGTTAGGCAACACAACCACCATCACAAGAATCCAAATTATACGTAACATTTTTTTCTGATTTTTAAATTTGATAAAAGTAGTATGTTTTGAAAAGGATGGGTTGACCTAGCTTGTATTCCGCATTTTTTCGGAGAAAAGAACCATCCTGTTTGGAAACCCGAATTTTGGCCTTGTTCTGTATCTCCAATCACAAGTAAACCTTCGGTGCTACTGTAATAGATGATAGTCTATATTATGCACCACCACCAGCAAAAATTTCTAATTAGCAAGTTAGTGGATCTAATGTGGTATTTTGTTTACTAAACTCAGATGTTTTTTCCGAATTTGAAGTTGTGTTTTGGAATTAGCATGTAAATTGGTCAGTAATGCTAACCAACATCCCAGTAAATACTGTGTGTCCACGCTGGCTAAAAAATTATGGCTAATTAAAAAAAATTATTTCTGCATCGCTGGGCAAAATAGTTATGTGAAAAGCAGTTTGTAGGCGCTTTTTTAGAATGGCCAAACAATACAACTTTGCCAGGACTAAAAAGGTCTAAACAATCGAAGAACTGGGCATGCTGACATCAAGAAAAATTAGTACCGTTTAAGATTTTGGATCTAGTAAAATAGCCTAATATCCTAGTCTTAAGTTAGCTGAAGCTCGAAATACGTGTTACTTACATAAAAACGGCTTCTTAATTGCTTGTGGTTACGAACTTGATTATTCTTCACTCCTTTCCACATTTCCGTGATTTTAACTTCACAACTTCTGATGGTTTTCGCAATAGAAGTGTTAAAATGTAACGAACAGCAAAGGCGAAATTTATCGTATACTTGCCACTACTCTGAAGCTTTTTGACCTACAATTAATAAAAGAATAAGAAATAAAAGGCAATAAATATGGAACATGTTGGACAGATGTAAAAAAGGTATTGGAATTATTTTGTATGAAAATAAAGTTAATTTTTCAAGTTTCTTATGAGCTTGATATGGTTTACAGGAAATGATATTAATTTCGCATCTTACCGTGTGCTGATGTTGTCACGATTATTTTGATGAGATAAAGGTCTAAATAAATAGTTCGATTTGAAACTTTCTTTCTTTAGCTAAATACGTTAGATTCATATACAAAGAAAATACTTACGTCCTGATAGCGCAATGTAGTCTTCCGTATTCAATATCTGCTCACTGCTGTGTAATACAATTATCAACTTTCACTTGCTAAACAACAAAATCGCTTCCAATATCGCCTTCAAACCAATCTTGCAAAATTAAACGAGGCCTAAATTACCCATTTGGATCATATGCCCACAATTCCGTACAATTATCGACTTTCGGTTGACAGACAACAAAATTAATTTCCATTTTACATTCAAACCAAGCTTTTAAAATCGTACTAGGACTAAATTATCCATTTTGATGATATGCTCACAACTCCGTACAATTATCGACTTTCGTACAAAATTTATCACAAAATTTTTTTCGTAAATGTAGGCATAAAAAAATTATCCAAATTAGAATTATAAAACATAGTAACATCATAAAGTATATGCTATCTCATAAAATTTAATTTATACAATAAATAACCCCTTAAATAGTAGGCTTTATGATATATTGGATTCTAACAATAATGGCTTATAAACCGTTTAGGCGGGCGCTACGGGAAAATAGCGACCGAGGTTGTGACGTCATGGACCGAACGCAGTGAGGTCCATGCAAACAACCGAGGTTGCTGTTTTCCCACGTAGCGCCCGCCTAAACGGTTTATAAGCCATTTAGTACCTGGTAGCCTGATAAAAACATAGGACTTGAAATGATCTATAGCCAAAGTAGATCTGAGATATTTAAAGTTACAACAACATTGGCATTTAGATAACAAATAAAATACAACATGTTTATGTAGAAACCATGTCTTCTGACAATAGCAAACACGTTCGATCAACTAAAAATAGAATTTTAATTGAATACAACTTTTCGAACACAATGAAAACATCCCTATAGTTCTTTTGAAAGTTCTAAACATTGCCGTTTGGCTAGTGGAGTGGTTGTGTTTGCTGTAAAATTGAACGAGCAATTGTTGAAGTTACCACCAGAAATAAACGAAGTAAACGTAGAGACATCACACGAAACTTGTTTTTTTGAAGAGATAGTCGATGATGATTTGGGAGTGGTGTTAAGTGGATTTATTTTATCTTTCTTTGAAGAACTCAAGATGTGAGACATTTCAAAACGGTGAGTTTTATTAGCTGCTTTGTAGCTTTTTAGAGAGTCTATATTTTTATGGCCGCTATGTTGCGCGACATATACTTCTGGAATATTGGCATCTAGCAGTCTCCCTATTGACGTCTTTCTTACTGAGTGGTTTGCCACTTTTCCTTCGAGGCTATGATACTTTTTGCTTAGAAATTCTCCAATCTTGTTCTTACCCAGAGGTGTTTTTAAGTACCAAATGGTATTTTTTGGGTAATCCACTTTTTGTTTCAATGCAAGAAAGAAAGGAGAGTCTTCCTTTAGTGCTTCTGATGGTCTATGGTTTCGAAATTCTTTGTAGTAGGAAACAGGACATCTGTCTGTGCCGGTAGCATATGCGGTAGGATTGTAGAAACGTTTTTCTTGATTTTCTTTCCCAGTACGTGTTTTTGTACCTCTCTCTCGAATTAAAACAATGCACTCTCCTTTTTCCTGGTCACATTCATATACAATATCACCCCATCTTAGTTTCCTTGCCTCGTCTCTAGCACGAAACCCAAAGTGAAGGGAAATTAACCACCACATTGTTTTCTATAATGTGTGTGCGTCATGCTTGCCAAAAAATCCAGTTTGATACAACTTTTCGATTTCGTCTTCTTCCAACTCCCTAGTAGCGTTAGGTTTATTTCCATATCCAAGCTTTGTAAGTTGTTTTCTTTTAGCAGCTAAAACATTCCTTGATTGCTGAAAATCAGGATCAGTCAATATGTTCACATCAGTTTTTTTTTCATTTAAGTATCTCTGTAGCGAGCGATGTATGGAGGTTAAGGTATCAGGCTCGTATTCTTTACCATCAAGTTTTTTTACGTTCATGAAAAATTGACATAGAATAGCGTTTAGTTCACTTGGAGGAATCAACTCTGCTGCTCGTTGTTCGTTGATGCTTTGACAAAATTTCTTGAACGTATTACTTCCATATTTTGTAGCATATTTTGTTTTTACAGACTGTTGATCAAGTATAAATTTATCTATCTCATCGTACTCCCAAAAGCTTGGATCGATTAGTTTAAAACATGGATTTTCTATGGACATTTTTATAGCGTTCAATTTTCACGAAAGTTTGTTTACTTTTTTTGTTTACATTTTAGCCGGTCGCTACAGGAAAATAGCGCCCGCTCACGTGATCGATATAAGCCAATAAAGACGTCGGATGTAAAGAAGACATTACACTGCCAGGTACTAATAAGAGTTTATAAAATAGTGGCATGTCATTTAGACAATGAAACATGCCTTCTAGTGGTAGAATTTATGCATAAAATTAGATGTCATAAAATATAAAATATAAGTACTTTTGTTAACTGCTCAAAAATGTGAAAAAGGTGGCTGTACCGGCATCTATATTATTTTAAAAATATATTCAATCAAATTCTTCCGAATTGTAATTTCCTCAAGTAATTTAGGGAATTACGTAAAAGAATGAGAAAATTATTCATTTCTACATCGTACGTAATAATCAAAACCAGGAAAAGATGTAATGAAATGATGCATGACAAATTCATTAAAGCGTAAGCTAAACTTCAAACTAACTCTCTCGATGCGCTATGTATATATTTTACTAAATATAGTCTAGTTCTTTTCGTCCATAACATGATGCTATCAATTCTCTACTATGACTTACACGTAAAAGTTAACAAAAGAGGAAAATATCGCGTCGTGTTTCTCATGTTGTCTGCAGAACAATTTGCGTAAGAGGCATTTCCAATAGCTCATGATATCGCATATTAGCAGCAAAAAATAAACAAGAAGCAAAATAATACACTTTTAAAAATGATTCAGTCAATACGCAATTAAAAATATACAAACAAATGTTTGCATTTACAGTATTTCTGCATTGACAGGTTGTCATTTCAAAAAACAAAACAATTTATTTGTCAAAATAAATAAAACGTTGGAAAGCAGTAAATAGCTACAATTACATGATTAGATGCAAAAATATTAGCACTTTGTACAATTAAAGATATTAGCACTTTGTACAATTAAAAACATAACATCTCTTGTCAAAAACACATTGTCTTTCCTGGAAACCATTGAAATTGTAAGCTTCTTCACAAATTGTTGAAAATGAAGTTTCTTGTTGTCGTTTCATGTTTTTTTCTTCGGCCTATAATTATAAACATGCATCAGAAGTGTACGACATTTTCACTGGCAACAAATTATATTCAATTCTTTGACTAAATATAAATTCATGCTTTATTTCAGACAATAAAAACACAAATGACCTGTATATTTCTATAATCTTTTAAAAAAATTTACTTAATTTTTTTCTCGATTAAAAAAATAAAATATAAAAATTAAAAAAAAAGAACTGGTTCAGAAATATTTTTAGCTGTGCTCCAATATAACGTTCACTTGTTATGAATGCCAAAAGTAAATTTTAAAATTTGTTTTGGGGAAAATATTTTTAATAGATGTAGACAGAAACTCACCAAGTAAACTCTAACAGTTTACATGCCATTAAAAAATCTGGATAGCCTAACCTTAGATCTAAATAGGTAAAAATTCGTTCTTCCTTACCTACAAGATAATGTTTTTCGTTAGCCAACATTAACTAAATCACGTAATCAACGATAATCGAAAACTCGCCATATATATTTATTGATCCACTCTTTGTATGTTTAGGATTGTTTATACCTCTTTGACTATCACATTCGTTTATTTTGAGATCAAAATGAAGTCAAATTACCGTAACAGCCGTGCGCAATTTTTGTTAAGTAATTGCATTGATACCACGTACTCTGACAAAGAAGCAAAATACATTGACAGGTTGCACCACAGCTAGTTACTACTCAAGAGTGGATCGTTTCTTGTTACGTTGCGTTGAGATAAGCATAGGATTGATATATTTGGCAATTGTCTAATTATGCGGTTGCTGTGTTTGCACAACTTTAGTAGCTCAAATAGAAGATCTATATGCACTAGAACTCCCCATGCAGGTCTCACATTGGCCTTGTGGTAGAGCGTTTGCCTTCAGTGGGGAAAGCATTGGGTTCAGACTCAGCCGAGTCATGGCAGAGACTATAAAAGTGTGAATCGATTTATTCTGCTTAACGTTCAGCATGAAAATAGGATTGATATCTTAGACGGTTGTCGAGTTAAGCGGCTGTTGTGCTTGCACGCCTTTCGTAGCTCAACATTTTGATTTTTCCAGTAACAGTATATTTGACAAGAGTTTGTTACATCAGCCAACTGGAATAGTAATCTAATAAAACAAAAGTACAGTTAGGAATACAAATTCAATTTGGAAACGCGCCACGTCTAATAACGCATGCTTTTCTGACGATAAAAGTAAATATTTTGTAGGTTTTAAAAATGCTATGCATGATACGCAATTACCAAGATCTTTATTTAAATAAATGGAAAGGGTTTATACTATAACTGATTTTTTAAACAACAAGTGTCAATTTTGCAAATTGTGATAAGCGAAACAAAGTTGTACAATGTTAAAAAAATGTTACCTTTACATTTTATGGATTGGACAAATGTGCGAGGATTTTAAATGTTGTCCATTCTTCTTCAAAAGCATTTTTATAACTGCCAATCATCCAACACATTGTGATGTACTCGAGTGTATTTTTACTGATCTAAACATTTTTTTAATAAAATATAAACTACAACAATTTAACTACAAATAATAGAAAAATAGCAACGCAAACGGAGGAGTGAGTATCGATTATAAAATGTAAAATGCAAGTTAAGTTAAGAAAATACAGATTGCAAAATTCACTGTCGTAAGTTTTGCAGAAAGCATGATATAAGAAGAGTTACCTTTAATTGAAGAACAATATCCGCTACCATAAGCTTGTTGGAAATGCGTCGTTTAAATTAAAAAAATATATTTGACAACATGAGCGGCAAAATGTCCACTGATTTTTTTTAAAATTTAAATTGGCATTGTGATAGGCAGGTGCCTAAAAGCCTTTAAATTACTGTTTGTCAGATATCAAATTACACTTCTACTATAAACTATATTAAATGTATAGATTATTTTTTTTTTATTTAGAACGTTAAAATGACTATTATTGATTACTATTCTATGAAAACTGATTTCAATTGCAACTGTAAAATGTTAAGCTTACAAAATAGATACAGTGATCTTTTTGGCTTAATTTAATAATGAAAGAAATTTTGTATGATTGTTACGTACAAAGAAATTTTGTGATAATTCCTTCACTTCCAGTTATCTCCATACATTTTTTAAATCCTACCCCAGCTATACCCCTGCCCCACTTACACCCCTACCCTATCCTACATCCTACTCTACCCTACCCTTCCGACCTCCAAACCTATCTTACCGCATGCCACTCCACTCCCATCTCACCACACGTCACTCTGCTCTACTAAATCCCATTCCAATATATAATAACACGATAATACTTGAAATTCTTTTTATAATATTTTTAGCATCTATTTTAATTTTTTTTCAATAATAAAGGAAATTTTTATGATTGTTACGAACGAAGAAATTTTGTGATGTTATAATTCTTTCACTTCCCGTATCTCCACCTTTATCTTAAATCCTACCCCACCTATACCCCTACCCTACCTCCTACTCTATCCTACCCTACCGACCTCCAAACCTATCACACCGCACGTCACTCTACTCCAATCTCACCACACATCACTCTACTCTAACTAAATCCTATTCCAACATATAACATAAGACAAAAATATTTTAAATATATAATATTTTCTGTATATAATTTGATTTTTTGGTGATAAAACACAACGAAAGACGCTTTTTTGACAGCAGAATTAGTTGGGAAGCAAACGAGGAGATGAAATTCACTCGCGCTAAAAACAACTGAGGAGATAAATGCATTTATAAAAAGAAGAGGAGACGGAATTCACTCTGGACAATCAAAAAAACATAGAAGGGATAGAAACCCATTTAGTTAAAAAACCACAGCAACCAAGGAGATAAATTTATTTTTTAAAAAGCAGAGGAGATGAAATTCACCCAGAGGAGATTAAATTCACTCAGGGGAGATGTAATTCACTCTGAACAATAATAAAAAACAACCAGGATAGAAATTTACCTGTATTAAAAACAACAACAATAAAAAAGGGGATTGGAATCACTTTTTAAAAACAACAGCAAAAGTGGAGATGAAATTCACTCACGTTAAAAACAACCCGACGAAATAAATTCATTTATAAAAAGCAAGGGAGATGGAATTCACTTTGAACAACAATTAAAATATAGAAGGGATAGAAATCCACTTATCTAAAAAACATCAACAAGCGAGGAGATAAATTTTATTTTTTAAAAAGCAGAGGAGATGAAATTCACCCAGAGGAGATTAAATTCACTCAGGGGAGATGTAATTCACTCTGAACAATAATAAAAAACAAACAGGATGGAAATTTACCTGTATTAAAAACAACAACAACAACAATAAAAAAGGGGATTGGAATCACTTTTTAAAAACAACAGCAAAAGAGGAGATGAAATTCACTCACGTTAAAAACAACCCGACGAAATAAATTCATTTATAAAAAGCAAAGGATATGGAATTCACTTTGAACAACAATTAAAGTATAGAAGGGATAGAAATCCACTTATCTAAAAAACAACAACAAGCGAGGAGATAAATTTTATTTTTTAAAAAGCAGAGGAGATGAAATTCACCCAGAGGAGATTAAATTCACTCAGAGGAGATGTAATTCACTCTGAACAATAATAAAAAACAACCAGGATAGAAATTTACCTGTATTAAAAACAACAACAAAAACAATAAAAAAGGGGATTGGAATCACTTTTTAAAAACAACAGCAAAAGAGGAGATGAAATTCACTCACGTTAAAAACAACCCGACGAAATAAATTCATTTATAATAACCAGAGGACATGAAATACACCTAACCATAATAAAAAATAGAAGGTATAGAAATACACTTATTTAGAGAGAAAAAAGTATTAGTTGGGTGTAATTCACTCTTTTTATTATCAACGAAAGAAAAGGTGGTGCAATTTATATCAGTATGGAAAATAAATAGTAAGCCTTGCTAATTTAGAAGAATAAAAACATACCTGAGTGCAGAACATATAAGCTGGAAGATGTTGTTGTTATTGTGGGAGGAATGGGTGTCGCAACGCTAAAATAAAATTTCATAAAATTAGGAACTCTAGATGTTGAAAGAACCATCAATACTTACGTGCTAACCCTATTCATACGTAGTAAATATTTTGCGTCCCTTGCGTTACACATCCATTGACGCCCCAGGGTGTTATGTTTTTATAGGAATTTCTGATGTTGCCTTACATTGTTTTGGGTAATTGTTGTTTGTGAGGTTTGGGGCTATGTGAAATTATTAATTTTAATTCAATTCTGACAAAAATGCACTGAATGAACATTACAACTCATTAAAATTTTTGTCTAACTGACGCCTCAGTTAGTTTAATTGCTTATGGTGAAATATTAAAATTTTATTCAAAGTAAGAAGAGAATACTTTTAATCTTTTACGAAAGATATACCCAGAACAATGGGTCTTAAAAAAACTTGTATTTCAACAAAAATGCAGACGTCAGCAGTGAGTATCATTAGAGGCATTGCAGACATTTGTACCAATTTTTATGACTTACGATCACAACAAATGATAAGTTACGGCGGTACGGCATGACCCTTCCCTCCCAACCTTCACCACTACAATCGCCTCTCTCTTTATGTCTCGGAATGAATAGGGTTAACATTTGTAGAAATAGACAAATTTGCTGCCAAAAAAGTTTCTTGTTAACATAAGCCTTTCGTAAATTGTTCAAAATATATTATTATGCACGAACACAACTTACCACTCATAATCCGAGAACGGGTAAGGATGCAAGAGAGTTTCAGACGATGTGAGAGAGTTCCAGAGTATGTGAGAGAGTTTCGGAGGATTTGAGCAAACCAAGAAATCTTTACAAGCCAGACATCCCAAGTATATCGCAGCAGTGTAGTGGTAAGAATTGCGTTTTTTTTAATTATTTTTTTTAAAACTATTTTTAAATTACATAGGTATATATGTAATTATAATTTAGGAGCAATTAGGATGAATTAGCAATTAGGATGAATTTATGAACTGTGAACGTAGATGACACCTCACATTGAAAAATATTCTAGACCATGAAAGAGCAATTGAAGTAGCAGAAATACAAGCTAGATCATTCAAGAAAAATAACGATTATTATTGTTTATTACTATTTACCCAGGATAGCCTCTCCAGTTCTTATTGGTACTGCTTTCCAAGAGGGTCCTGCGAAGAGGGTCTTTAACACATTTAAAGCTCCAATTTGCAAGCACGTCAATCGCTTAACTAGACAAAAATATCAATACTATTCTCATGCTGAGAGCTAAGCAGAAAGGACAGATTCACACTTTTATAGTCTCTGGCATGACTCGACCGGGGTTTGAACCCAAGACCTCTCGCACTGGAAGCGAACGCTCTACCACAAGACTACCAGTCGGTTCAACTGAAGTAAACCAAATCAAACCAACAGAAGAAAAATTGTTGTGGTGGGAAGTATTCACATATCAACACATATTCAACAGATGAGAAGTCACAATTAGCAAGCTTGGTCATTTCTCTCAAAGGAAGTTCTGAAGAGGGGACTACCATTTAAGAAATTTTGGGTTAATTATAATTCAGTCATCCAAACCGGATTATATCACCTTCAAGGTAGCTGACATTTCACTTAGCAACTGAATATGTGCTCGGTCTATAAGCTTACAGAAAAATCACAAAAGTCAACAAAGATAATAAGCTCAAGACAGAAAATCTTGGGTTTATTTAAAAAAATTGTTGGAACCTCACAAAGCGTAGCGTAGTACCTGAAAACGTTTTTAAATAGGTAGTCAGAGTCTTTGTTGGGAATTAAAACAGCTGATTACTTAAAAAATCTTATAATTTACATTCACAACCTACAAAAACGAATGAGATTACAGTCTTAAAGAAAGAATGGACATAAAAACTGAATAATGACCAGGTAAGCTCCACTTTGATAAAACCGTATAAACATCATGTTTATGCTAATTCTATATCTTGACAGAGCCCTGAAAAAGCAGAATGTTATTGAACAACTCGAAGGGTGAACATCGATCAGTCTTTTAGTTGTAGATGGATCAGAGTGTGTGTTGCAAATGCAATGTTGTAAGAAGGCTATACCGAGGAAAAGAACTTTCTATCCCTACTGTAGCATATCATGTTTGTGTTTTCTAAAAATTCAACAGACAGCCACTGAATGTTATATAACAAAGCGATCCAACCACTCTAAAAATTAGAGAATTATCATCGTTCTCCACACCAAAAGGGCTGAGGCGATATAAAAAATTATGTTGTCAAATTCAGGCATCATCAGAGCTTTTCCAAGACAAATTGCAAAAAGTTCATTTCACGGTTGTGAAATAGTAATAATGATACTATTCATGGGGAAGGTAACAAAGAACATGATGCAACTAACTTAATTTTAAATCTACAATATCAGCTTGAACCTATTAAATTAACAGAACTGATAGTAAATTGAAGTCCAGTCGGCCTGGAGTCCATCCTTACTCAAATATATCATCGACATGGTATTCAAATAAAGAGGTTATTGCATGCACTAGCCAACAATTGTCTAATATGGAAAAAAGATGCTAACAATGTGAAAACGTTTACGGTGTAAAATGACTTCACTTATATTTATATGTAAAGATCTTCAACTTTGCATTTGGACTACAAAGTTATAATCACACATTTCCTTTGCGATGACCAAAGAAGAAATTGCCAATGAAAAAAAACGTAATGTGGCACTGAAAGCTAACAAAGTACTCATTCTGATAACTGCCACAATATCGAAAAAGTAGGAAAGTTGCTCTGAATGGGGTAATAATAAGGGGGAATAAAGATTTTCTAATTGAAAATTTAAAAAAAGAAATAAGAAGGGAGACAATAAGCAGTGAAAGTTTTAACTGAAATATATCCGTAAAATTTAAAATTTAAAGAAGATGGAAGAAGATTGAATTTATATTTATTGAATTATATTTATTAAATTTATATTTATATTTATTGAATTTATATTTATTGAATTTATATTTATTGAATTTATATTTATTGAATTTATATTTATTGAATTTATATTTATTGAATTTATATTTATTGAACTTATATTTATTGAATTTATATTTATTGAATTTATATTTATTGAATTTATATTTATTGAACTTATATTTATTGAATTTATATTTATTGAATTTATATTTATTGAATTTATATTTATTTATTCTTATAATACAGTTGCCGCCCGATAAGTGGAACTTTCATAGGCACACAAAAATGGTTTCACTTAGCGATCGTTTCACTTATCAAAATGTATCCAAAGTAAAAAATACAGATGGGAAAATTAAACATAGCGAGTTTAATTTTTTTCGGTCATTGCAATCGTGTATTTTGGGACACCTTACTTTCTTTCAATTATTTGAACTTTTTATCTCTAAAGACGTTTTAATTCTCAAACAAACGTTTAGATAAAAACTTTCTTTTTGATGCCTGTACGGATGACATGTTGTCTTCAGAAAAAAAAACTGTTAGTTCCAAAAAATCCGTGAACCAAATCCACTGAACCAAATTTCTACTTATTTAGTTTTCACTTATCTAAGGAAATTATAAAAGCTTGAAAAGGCCAATGCAAGGAACTTGCGAAAATGGTTCCACTTATTTAAGGTTTCACTTATTACGAGTTCCACATATCGAGCGGCAACTGTATTCTTAATCATACTAGCCAGCAGCAGCATTAGCAGTCCATGTTAACAGTCAGGTTTAGCCCGAACACGCACCGGTTCCCTAAAATGAAAAAAACAGATGATTTTTAACATAACCAGAAAAATTCTATACTTAAAAACATGTTTAAAAGAACTATGATTCCTAGCACTTTTTATAAATATGATCTTATATGCCATGACCTATGGACAAGAAAATGTTATTATATCTTACCAGATTTTCTGGATGCACATTGGAAGGATCACGGAAACGTTGGAGACTTCTAGCGGAGTTAGAGCTTCTTTCAACTGGGAAATTCAGGGCACGAACAAAAAGATTGTGAGAAAGAAGAAGATGAAAAGTGCAGTGGTGGATCCAGGATTTTACTGTACTGGAGAAAATAATATTGATTTGGCTAGTTACAGTGATATCGAAAGTGATAATTCAATTTACATCAAACATCATTAATGAATGAATCAAATAGCAAATTTAAAAAAGAGGGAAATAATCAAAACACACGGCCATTGTCAACCGAATATATATTGTAGCAATTTCGCTGTTCCTGAATCAACCACTGCATCATAGCTGGTGATAAAAACCCTGGTTTAGCAAGTATAAAGACGTCAATAGGTTAGGTTGAAATAGACAGTTCTGAGGACCGCGAATCGAATCCCACTCGCTGTCAGGTAGCTACTGTATTAGCGATGCACAAAGTAGCTCTACTTCTATATGACATTTGTTACAGATCAGATTTTTTATGGACATCAATATAAATTGATTAGAAGTATTTGACAATGAAATTTATTTATCCAGAATCGATTTTCTGGAAAGTATTCAATGTAAAATTTTCTTTACGAGATAAGAACTATTGATAAGGCGAGTGTATAGTAAAACTGGAAAGAAGAGTTTGGAAAGAAAAGACGCTTTTTATGAATATTATGTAAAAATAAAGGTTGAGAGTGATATTTTTATCGTGCGTGTAAGTTATTATTATTATAACTTACACGCGTTTTTTATATAAGAAACATTTATAAAGAAAGCCAGACATAAATTTGGCAAAATTTAAGAAAGAGGTAAAAAACATTACCAGAATGAATTGGAACATAAAATTTTAAAGAAACATTTTTTCAACAAAATAGCGTAAAATCAATTTAATATTTTCAAACAAGTCAAAGATGTTCCCATCATGATGTTTTCTCAAGTCTCAAGTTAAAAAGCCGCCCGAAATAAGATGTTGACCTCCCAAGATGACTTAAACATTTAAGAAAAATTTTAGGGCTAAAAATACAAAAAAATTAAGAAACATTGAGGCTGTACGCAAATTTTGTGTTTCTTGTATAAAAAAGTGTTATTTTGTAATGTCAGGTAAGGTATTTTTTTTAAATTTCAAAATTAAGTACACAAAATATAGGATAGATAAAAAACATTATCGCCTGTTGTAATTATACTTTGAAGGGAATAATTTAATTTATGTATTAGGTAAGACATTTTATGAACAATACTAATTTAGATGCGCCGAAAATAACAGATTAAGTGTCAATATTTAAAAAACGAAATGGTTTAAAAATTTAGTTTGACGATGCTTAAGTTCAATGAAAAAAATATACTCCGCTTAAAATTCACTTAAATTCAAAAAATTAAAACATATGAATCAATTTGAAGTATCAATGATTATTTTGTCATGTATAAAACAATGAAAGTCAAAGAAAAACTTTTTTTAATTTAGAGAAAATCATCAATGTTTTGTCAGTGTAAAGAGATTTATAGAATCATTTTCGTATGAGAAAAAAATAATGTAATATATGAATTTATAATAATAAAAACGGTTTAAATAATGTATATATAGTAGGCAAAAGTAGAAAGATTAAGCGCAGGGTTTTTTCACCAACTATGAGATAAAAAGAAAGAATAAAAAAGAAGTTAAAAATGGAACATAAAACATATAACAAACAACATAAAACATAAAACATAAAACATGGGGAGTAAACACCGTCCCATTTAACCCTATTCGGTCCGGGGTGGAGGAATTGGAGAGGGGGGGGATTCCGCCTCCCCTGCCGTTTATTTGTAATAACTCCTTGTTGCTGTGCTGCATGGTTGTGATACTTACTAACTTTCCATATTTATCTATTAGACACCTGCATGTCAAGTGTTTAGGTCCTATACGTAGACAATACCTTATTATTACCATCTCTTACAAGAAACTGATAACAGCTGTGAAATACGTTGTATGAGGTTGACTAAAGAAGAGTTGTGTTCAAAATAGTTGCATTATTGATAGCTGATTTACGGTTGATGGAAGTATTATAATTATGAAATTCGTTTTTGGTTCTTAACTTATGCCATTTATTTTATTTGTGACTTATGGCATTAACTATTTATTGGTTGAGTAAGAAGGATTACACACTCAAGGAGATATTATTACAATTTTCATGGTGATAGAGAGCAGTTTACCGTAAATAACGATGTAAAATATGATTTTCTTGGTGGAAGAGAGTGGTTTTCTGTAAATATAAAATATGATTTTCATGGTGGCACTGTGTGATTTTCTGTGAATAATGATAAAAAATTTTTCTTGGTGGTAAACTGTAGTTTTTTTTAATGTAAAATATAATTTTCAAGGTGGCAGAGAATGGTTCTTTGTATATAACGATGTAAAATATGATTTTCATGGTGGTAGAGAAAAAGCAATAAACCGATCTACAACCTTTCCATCATGACCAATGCTTCTTACAACAAAACTAATAAAATGAAAAACCAATGATGATTGGAAGAAACTGATTGCATTATGGATTGAAATGACCACTCTTGGCCGAACGAAAAAAAATCCAGCTCTAGTACTATGCCGTGACTGTAAGACTTAGAAAGTTGCTTTGGAATTACCATCAACGAACATAGTCAAGGACAATGAATTAGAACTAATCATTCAACAATTGAATTAAATATTTAAAAAAGAGAAATTGCTAAAAAGTAAAACGCAATAGACCGACTTGACTTACAAAAGATTTATCAATTTGTGACTTGAGTTTGATAAAAGATTACATAAAACAAAAACCTACAAGACTACTATATCAAATGACGTCCTCGCACGTAGATTGCTCAAAGCTGCCAATTTACAGCTACATTCAAAAAGGTTTCTTCATGCAACTCTATCAGATGTGATTTATAATAAAGTGCGTATTAAACTAACTAAATTATGTTCCCATTATGAACCATGCTCCCCAGTTTAAGAGTTTGAACAACTCCGCATTAAAACAGAGCCTACTTCTTATTAAAAAGGGAAATTGGATGAAGATGACTCCAACCAAAGAAATTATCGACAAGAGAGCATAAGTTTTCAAAAACGCAGAACATCTCCTCTTCCAAACAACGGAATAATCCTGACAATTTGAACTGGAGTGACAAAAATAAACAAGCGGCTTCGCGACTTGTAAAAAATCCATTAGATCGTCATGGTAAGGTAACACGATGCACTATATGCGATATTGCCAGTCATTGGCAAAATAAATGCCCGGATGGAAACTCCCAAGACAATGATGCTCTTGTTACTGTCAATGAAATAGTCTGGCATTAAAATGAGAACATGAATTCCAAGCAATTACAAAGTTTAGTTTCTAAGACCCGAAACAGTTGTCTGCTTGGTTGTGGAGCCAAAGGATGTTATGCGGAGAAAGAAATTTATCTGAATACTTACAGTCCTTACTTATTTACTTACTTACTAAAAGAATTGCCGCTTCTTACATGAACCGTGCATCAAATGGAGCTCATGACAACTTCAAGCAAACACTACGCCATTCCACTTGCAAATCCCACCTCAACTAATTGCAACAATAGATTCTCCAAATCAACATTTTACACTATTGGCAAATTCCAAGATGTTAAATGAAACTATGGCTGTTCGACAACATCATCAATTTACACAACCTTGATGTAAACAATTATCAAAACTCAAGACTAAAACAGGAATTGCATGGTGTAACAATGCTGATTTGAGAAATGAAATAACTAAGATTTCTGAAAACGTATTATCTATTTGTGACTCATGGCAATATTTATTTATTGGTTGACTTTAAGAATAACACACATACTCAATGTAATATTACGATAGGACTATCCTCACAACTTAAACTTACAACGCAATTGGAATAATTCTAGAAATTATTGGTTGGAAACGAATTATGTAAAAACCGGAAGATCACTTAAATAACTTTTATTTAGCTTCCAGAAACTATAAATAGAATCATAATATTCGTTCTACAACTCAAGTAAATGAATTTTAAGCAGATATTGGTATTTTGGACAAATTTCGATATTGCGATGTAACAAAAAATGCTGACATAAGCAAAGTATTTCGTTTCTTTCATAACATACTGTAAGTGTGCCAAGTATGATTCAACTTGGACAAGGCTATAAAGAATTATAAAGGTGGATGAGGTGGTGAGGAAATAACCCCTGATCATAATATGTTTGAGAAACCCGGACCGAATAGGGTCAAGCTTATGGTGATTTATATTTTAACCCATTTTACAATGAGTACCACTGAACGTTTTATTAATACCATTGCTATTATTCTTATGCAGGAGAAAAGCATTGCATCCCTGCATAGAGTTTTGTATTGAAACACAAATGTGATGATTTGCCCAGTAAGTTATGTAACAAGAAAATGATGCACCTCGCTAAAGAAGTGGATGCACACAGATGTCACGTCTGTGTAGTTAGTGCAACAATGCTTTGACTTAGCGTATTAATCTTGCATTTACTCCTGTACAGCGTCCTGTAACATGCCAGTCTGTCAAAGATGCTTCAATGAAACAGATAAAGAGAATTAATTGCAGAAAATATAAATAATAAAACCGCTCTTTTATACGCATATTAAGTTCTTGCTTTCATTGCCCAAAAATTCTTGAATGTTAAGACTGGAAGAAATCCAACACAATATAAAAAAATAAATATATTTTTAAAAGTGCAAATGCAGAAAAAAATTATCACCTGTTTACCAATAATTCTTCCTGTTCTAAATACTTAAAAGCGTGTTTTCTTCACGAATTTTGGTGGTGTGCAAAATTTATAATTATGACACGTGTGGTTTTATAAAAACAACTGCAACAAAATTTGTTTAAGAACAAATTTCAAGTTTAAGAAAATGGTTTTCCAGCGAAGAGTTTCAGTAAATACTTCTGCAGGCTTTTTCGGAAGCTCATTTAAATAAAATGAAGTTTTCCGCAAAAAGATGTGGCTTGGCGTTGGTTGACGTAAATTTGACCAACCAGTCACCACGACATATTTCGGTGGATATTTTTTTTTCACTAGTGAATGGACTTTACATTTTCATAGGAAAGAAGGTGAATAACACAACCTGATATTTTTGCCTTAAATACAGGTACATATTTTTAGAATCTTTTTCAGTGACTGACTTTAATTTTGTATAAATTGATTAAAAATCAGAATTTGATTATGTCCAGCAATTTAAAAATTCGCCCGTCTTTCATTTATTTATTATTATAAGCTTTCTGTCTTATAAACGTTTCTATAAAAAGGCTTTTTAATGATTAACGTGCCACTAGATCACCGAAATTTGAGAAACTTTTTTGGCCAATCGACAATTTTGATATAATAAACTTTTTTTATAGATTTAAAACGATTTCGTAATTATTCTCTGTCAATTCTTTAGCTTTCTCTAAACATAACACACAGAGTGAAATGGACTAGTTAAAAAAATTTTCATCGTTACGTCAAATTTGTATTTCCACAGAAATAGCTGTCTTCTTCGTCGAAAAATTGCGTGGAAAATATGGCTGTTGACAGCTTTTTTTAAAACAACGTATATTTAAAAATTGTTGCAATATTAAGGTTGATATTACATATTTTGAAATCATCATTTAAGCAAAACGAATAAAAATTGATAATATGTACAATTCACGCATTTATACTTTTGTGGAAGATATTTTTGGTTTGCCAATTCTCGATATCTGTACCTCAAGCGAAAACAAATGTCAAAACTAACGCTGATAAACTTTTTATACTATATACTGGAGTTCTTGTCCGTTAGCTAGCGAGAATGATGTGGAGAAAGATTTATCCGATATTTTATTGATTTGGTTAATAAGGATTTCTAAGTAACCCAATATACAGACATTAACTCGTTGCCTCTCGTTAAATTTTTAATAACAAGTTATAACAATTCAATTTTCTTCCACTTACTTATTTTTTTTCGCTTTTCCGTCCAGTTCATTGGGAAATCCAGATATCGAGAAATGCGATAACCTTACGAAACACAGACTGGGCCATGTGCAGGTTAGGGCGAGCCCCCTCAAAAAAATGTCGTTCTACCTTCGACTTGCTAATATTTTAACGAGGCAAAAATGTTATTCGGAAATACTATTGATAATTTAAAATTATTGGTAACCAATTTTTGCGCGTCTTTTATATGACGCAATTTCGCAGATAGTGCCAGTTCTTGTTTCGTTAAAGTTTTTATCAAAAATTAGCACATCCGTGCAAAAATTAATCGAAATCGTACACACCATAAAAATCCAATGTTGTTTTTCAAATTTAGAATGGCAGAATTATCGATAAACAGATTTCTAAAAATGATTATTAAAATAAGATTGCAAACAAAAAAACAAACTTAAGAATGTTTTTTTTTGGATAAAACAAACAAGAACTTGTAGACACGACGACACAAGTCTTCAACACATACAGAGGAAAACCAAAACTCCAGTACAAAAGTAAAAATACTTAAGGTGGATGTACACTAGCATGACATTTGTGGTAAAAGATCTAAATTACTTATGCATTGACGATATCATCTCGAGATATTGACATTATCAGAAGATAACATCTGAAAAGATAACGTTTGATTTCTTCTCTGGTGATTGCAAACTTTACGAAAATACTTAGTTTTGTAATATTAATGCAATTTCTAATCTTTTTTTCAGATGGTGCACTAGTGTAAAAATGAAGCAACGCCCTCCTCCCAACTTATTTGGTTAGGATATGACAGCATACGACGAAATTCAGGTCAAATAGGCTTAGCTTTTGGATTTATGGCATGGTTGACGAAAAACTTTTGATCGATTAATGAAATACGATAGCAACATTATTATTCGCAAACCATCAAATACTTTTGTCGTAAATTTATGAACCGACTAGGTTGTTGAACTCCTTATTAAATCTTTAGAACTTTAGTATACTCTCCTAGGACGGTTTTCGTGTGTCATGTCGCCATTGAAATGTGTTAAAACAGACCAAAAATGGTGGAAAACTCCTGATAAGTGTCGAGAGCAGTACCTATTGGTGTTGCTATGTAGTTTAAGTTTGGTCAAGAATAAGAAAGTTGTCTGAATATTGCCAAAAAAGATAAGCGAAGGTTGTCCATTTTTCACTAGTCCACCATTGCATTTTCTGGAAAACTTACTTATTTTATTCTTAAAACAAAACAATTTGAAACGTATTTTGAATTTCAAAATAATAATTAAAAAAAAAAGAATGTTTCTCTATATCCCTTTTGGAATGTACTTAGGTTTGAAATGCAACTGAATTGCCGCGTCGACATTAATTAATTTATAACGTACATGCTACTTAGCAGATTTTTCTAAAATTTCACATTATCCTATAATTTGAAATAACACAATGTCCCATGTGCCGAAGCTTGCTAACAAGTTTGAAGGCTGCTGCATTTTTTAAAAGTTTTACTTAAGGTAGAAATGAAAATTAAATCTTTATGAGTTTATATCAAAGCAGCCTAACTTCGTTTGCTCCCTAAGGGAATAGGGGTAATTTTACTATGCAAAACGGTTTGATGAGATATAGTGTACACAATTTATAACTGTTTTTTTAACCAGAAGATGTAAAAAAATTATTCTCCTTTCTAAAGAAACGTGGAATTTTTTTACATTTTTTATAAAGAAACATCTCTTGGGATGCAGTCATACTTGCCCACAACATATTAGAAGATATAAAAAAATATAAAAAAATATAATATGTGAAAACTCAAAAAATGAAGAAAATTAAAGAATTGATTTTTATAATGAATAAAGACCTCAGCAAAAAATAATTACAGAATTACTATTTTGATCTTAAGTCACTTTTTCTTGTTCCAAATTTCGTTTTTCGACCATCGATGAGCCTTACTAATAAAGGTTCTTATACCGCAGAATCAGAAATGGGCCGATCTTCATTTAAGAGTTGCTACATTTCACCTGACTCATAACAGCTTATTGTACATTACGAAAATTCAACAGAAAAGTGAAATTTCTTCATTTTGTATTTTTTGTGTTCTCACCTTTGACAACTCACAGTTACAAATTTTGTATAATAAGTTTGTCATGACAATTTAACTGAGACACGAATATCATAAGCCAGTGTACATTCACCTTGAATACCTAAGTTAAAAGCTAGTGTAGTTCAATAATCTTACATTATTTAAAAACAAAATCAAGTTGAAACAAGAAATAAAACAGCATTTCCTCTTCATTTTAAATCAAAATTGTATCTCTTCAATATCTTTAGGCGTTTAAAAGAAATAAGTTTTTTTTGAAATTGTAACAATTGAAGAGAAATTGAAAAAAAGGATAAAAAATGTTGTTGACCACTGATCTTTTGAACATAACTTAGCTAACTACAATTCCGAACATAAATTATTACAAAGGAGGGAGAAATTTGAAAGCTTGTAACCACAAACAATTAATAAACAGCTGAACTTGTCGCATTTCACTTGTATTGTTCACACCGGATCTTTTATTTGGTTTTAATCAAATTATTTGGTTAGTTCCAAAACATGAAAGGGTACTAATTTTTGCAGACGTCGGCACGCCTGAAAATTAAGATATTTTGTGCCTTTCTTGCAGACTTTACAGAGAGTGCGACGCATTTTTGACGTTGGTTACTTGATCTGCCCAAGTAATAACGTTTAACAATTTTGAGAAATAGCAAAAAAATGATCTTTTGTAATATTATGTCTGGAATTGTAGAAAGCAAGCAAATGATGCGTTGCGTTATTGGTAAATTTATAAACGTCGTCTGTATCGGTCGGAAAAAAAGCACTTTCCAACTATGCAGATAGCGTGAATACTTCGATAGAATATAATTAGACAATGTCCAATGTCAATCAAAAACTGAAAAACAAAAATAAAATATCAATCAAAAACTGAACACGTCGACTTAGGAAGATTGTTTTTAAAAAAGAGTTAAATTTAAGTTAAGAAAATTCTTTTTAACATATGAAAAGATTCTGTGCAACGTCCACTCGAAGTATAGCTATATAAAGAAATGAAAAAAAACTTTTTGCTTTTAACTCCCAACTGTGTAAATGTAAAAAACGTATGTCAATGCTCCATGTATCATTGATTCAAAACATTTGATGAAACACTTAGAAGAGGAGATCTTGTTTTGATAATGTATCTGAGAAGGAAGGAGAACCCGGATTTAAAGCGCCAGGATTACTTTCGTGTTTATTGTTTAAGATAATGAATCAAAAACTCGTTTTCTTGACCGAATTCTCCTCTTAAAAAATTGAACATTGGCATATATAAAGTATTCACTAAAACGTCTATATTGAGAAATTTTATTAACAATTTGTTAACAATTGATATCAAATGCGTTATTTAGAATAGAAAATTTTTAGTTGAAGTCGTAAATTTACCGATTTCAAAATACTGTATAAAAGTATGCGTTGCGTTGGATCGCCCAATATTCAATTACTTTTTAAAAAGACAAAACAGTAGATAATAGAACAAGAAAAGATTATTCCCTTTACCTTCTCTCCCTTCTTAGATATAGTAAACAGCTAAGGCAAATAAACAATATTTAACATGATCAGAACAGAATACATTAATTACTTTTTTACTTAAATCACTTATCACAATAAAAAATATGATTCTCATCTGATTCTAGCTGGTATTGCAGAAGTAAGCAAAAAAATCTTCAATATGTTAATACAACAAAAACAATAATTAAAGCATTCCTCTGTATGTGTGTTACCATCTGTCATAAACGGTAATTAGATATACTGTCAATGCAATGCATGATCTTTGCCATGTCATGAAGCTCTGACGTAGATAGGTAAGCCAGCAGTCGGTTTGAACAGGACAGCAGAATTAAAGTGATAAGCAACTCACAGTGTTGCGTAAACTAGACATGTTAGAGATCTGCGTGCATAAACCTGCGTAGCGGATGTGCATAAATTTCTTACTACAAACTCTTGAACAAAGCAAAGCATTTGTACTACAATAAAAACTTTATGTAAGGATGCGTACTTTCTCCAACATAAGAACAAAACGCAAGGTATTAGTAAAACGTCCAATAGCACTCAAAGTAAAACAAGAAGAAAATATAAACCACCATTTCTTATTATCCTAATTTATAAATAAATTTAACGCCTCCAAAATCCATTGACCCATTCACGCAGGTCCCTTAATGCTTGGCCAACCGACCAAGCATTATTACGGGGAACCCGACGTGGAGGAGGCAATGGATTTGGAGGAATAATAATGGGACGGTGGTATGGGGGTTGACGGGGTACAATATGTGTGCGTATGGAACGGCGAGGAACAACAAGAGACGATAAAGAACGTGTAGAGGATGGCGGTGTTTGCAAAGGTGATTGTAGTGGTTGTGGCGGTGGCCTTTGTATTGGTGGTGATGGCCTTGGTAGTGGTTGAGGTGGTGGTGGTGGTGGTGGTGGTGGTGGTGGTGGTGGTGGTGGTGGTGGTGGTGATGGTGGTGGTGGTGGTGGTGGTGGTGGTGGTGGTGGTGGCGGCATCGATATCGATGCCGCTGTTGAATCACCACCACGGTGTGAAAAGGTGCGAAATGAAAATGGACGCAGTGCAGGAAGTAATGGGGTAGAATGTTGTGGAGGAATTGTGGGTGGCCGCAAGGGTGAATAATGAGGCGAATATGGATGGTGTCGTAAATATGGATGCAATTGTGGACGGTGAGATGACTGACGCAACGTAGACGAAGACAAGGACGACAACGACACAGACGGTGGAGACAACAATGACACAGCACGATGAGTTGACGACACAAAAGATGATGAAGAAGAGGAAGAGGAAGAGGAAGACGGGAAGGATGACGAAGTAGATGAAGAAGTAGATGGAGGTGTTTGAAGAAGTGACACATGCAAAGAAGAAGGTAAAGATGAGGACAAAGAGGACGGTAAGGAAGGTGAAGAGGAAGACAAAGAGGTTGAAGAGGAGGAAGGTGAAGAAGAAGACAAAGAGGTTGAAGAAGAGGAAGACGAGGAGGTAGAAGATGAGGAGGAAGAACATAAATTAGAAACAGATCGTATACGTGCCCTGGTTTGATCCCTCCGTTGAAAGTCTTGCTCTATTGCCTAAGTAAGAAAAGGGAATTCATTTAGACTTAAACATCGAATCGTGCCGAAATCTTTTTCAGCGTAAAGCAATATCAGTATTTACAATAACAGTTTAAAGCAATTTTTTCTTCAGCAAAAGACATGTCATTAAAGATATAAGATTTCGAAAGATATTTTAAGAAATATTTTATTGCCTCTAAGTAACCATTTGTGGATACTTCTTTTTTTTCCTATCTGTGTTCCAGGAAGCGTTTATACCTTCTGGAATATGTAATTGACATTCAAGTAACTTTTAACTGGCGTGCATAGGGACTGTTATTTGTAGCTATTACGTCATCATACGCTTTTAATAAAACTAATAGCCCTCGTCAAGTGAATTTTATTACGTCATGCGAAGTAATTGGCAAGGTTGCAAGAAATAGTGATGCAGGAAATATGTATGACTGGCAATTTTTCTGGAATTATTCGCACAAGAGAGATATTTTCGCGAAAATATTTGCCGCAATTTTAAGTCGAAATAAATTAAATTCCGCGAAATCACATTAAAGCTGGCAATTCGGAAAAGTATCTTCACCGGAACTTAAATAATTCTGCTAAAAAAAATTAGGGGCTGTGGCTGCGCTTTTTGGTGAATCACGACGCAATGTTATTTTGTCTTGTTTTCGTCTGTAAATGCGAAAGTCCACTTCTATCACAAAGCAACACTCGTCAAAGCGACAGAAATCTCCACTGTTAAAGGAATCTAAATATTTCGCAATATTAAGAAGCGCGTGAGTTTCTACCGATTTGCTAAGAGATTGAAATTGATTTTCGTCCGTAACGCCGTTAAAAAATGCTAAACTAAGGCGATCAAAAATAACTATTAGTCGAGTTTCTTTCCAGCACAGCCTGTTTAATCCAGGAAAAATTGGGGTTAAAGGTTCTATCAAACGTTGAAAAGTTAATGAAGAAAGCGATTTTTCTACTTTGCACTAATCCTCACATGAAGTAACAAAACATCCTTCAACGCGTAATGTTTTTCTATTACGTATTTTGTCGCTAAGATGTTAATTGTCTTTTGATCCCGCTGAATAAAATGCTTTGATTAATTATAATTGGCCTAAAAGCCTTTCAACCTTATTTCTATGTTAATAAATGAAATAAGAGTCATGGATCCCTTTTTTCGGGACTAGTTGTTAAAATTAAATGTACCTCAACGCGAGTCTCCAATGCACGAATCCGATCCTCCCGTGCATCCAGGTACCTCCTGAACCATAACGGTGTGCGCTAAATAATAAAGGATATGTTTTAAATACTTCATGCATTTTATTTATAAACGTTTAGTTAGAAGCATTGACAAAAAAAATAAGTTAAACCTACTTCAAGCCAAGCCTGAAAGTCTTTCGGTGGATCCAGCCTAGTTAAAGGGAAGAAAATTGTCAATCATAGAGCAGAAGCTCTGTGAGAGAAATTTGAGGCCTGTATTATAGATTAAAGACTCGCACGAACGCGTTTTCATGAAAAAGCGTAGTAGGTTGAGTCAAATTAGCGAGACCGGATGCATCACGTAACCGCGCGAAAAGATACTTATAACTTTAATAAATTCGCAGAAAAAACGTTATACATACGGAATAACATGGAACTGCTCAGCTGCTGCGGGCGCATTAGGAGCTGCTGGTGGTGCAGCTAAAGGTGGTGCAACTAGTGGTGGTGGTGGCGGTAGCGGTGGTGCTGCTAGAGGTGGTGGTGCTGGCTCCGGTGGTGGTGCTATCTCCGGGGCTGGTACTGGCTCCATTGCAGCTGGCCGTGGGGGTGCTGGCTCCGGTGCAGCTGGTCGTGGGGGTGGTGGCGGTGGTGCAGCTATAGGCGGTGGTGGTTGTGCATCTAGAGGCGGTTGTGGTGGTTGCTCCGGTGCAGCTGGATGTGGGGGTGGTGATGGTGGTGCTGCTGCTGCTGCTGGTGCAGCTGGTGGCTGCGGTGGTGGTGGTGGTGGCGGTGGTGGTGGTGGTGGTGGTGGTGGTGGTGGTGGATTTCGGTTTGCCCTCCTCCTCCGTCGCTCTCTCACGTACACTGGCTGCCCATCATTTGGTCTACAAAGAAGAAATAATGTATATAATACATAATATTCTTTCTTTCCTTATTGAGTGCATCAAGATTCTTACGAAATTATAGAGTAAATGAAAGTTTCTTTTGTAATGGTTCCTTGTATAAATGGAGCATTTTATTTTTTTATCTGAACTAAATGTTGCTCATTGTAATACTTTCCAGAAATTTTGTGTGAAGCTGTTCAGAAGCCCTGTGATACATAACCATGTAAGTGGTGTGAAAAGCTCTCCTAATCTTTTGAGAGTATTTTCGAAAGAAAGTTAATAACACACTGATTGGTTACGAAATGAGTTTTGAGGTATAACGAACATGCCAAGAAATGTTAGACCAAACCAACCTCCAATTGTCTTCGATTTTTTAACAGAATGCAAAGTTCAATTCATTCACCCCACAATTTGGGGGTGAATGAATTGAACGAAACAAATTATGTGTATTATCACTACAAACTTAAGAACAGCTTAATTTTGTACAATTGTTTCAAGAAAAGTTGTTCCTGAAAAAGGTTTGTACTATCCTATTTTACTGCTTTTCAATATTGGTAAGCGACTGCTTGCTCAAGCACAACCTTTATTTAATGTGGCTAGTTTTTTCAAATACTAACACAAAACGATTTCTGAGGTAAGAAAGTTGGATACTTTAAATAAATCATGCATTGGCGGATGGGTGGCTGACATATAAAAAAAATATAGCAAGAAAAATACTTACGCCACTCTCTTGACGGCTCTTCTCGGATTCTAAATTGATAAAAATGTCGATAATAACTTTGTTAATGGTAAAGAACAGTAAGGAGAAAATAATTTTATGTTACTTACCCTTCGGACGTTGTGATACACAAGGTATCGTTGCCCATTCCTCCACACTTCTTCTTGCTGCTGCTGTGGTGGTGGTTGTTGTTGTTGCGGTTCCTCCAGTTGTTCTGCCTGTTGTTGTTGTTGTTGTTGAGGTTGCTGTTGAAATTGCTGTTGTTGTAGTATTTGTTGTTGTTGTGGTTCCTCCAGTTGTTCTGCCTGTTGTTGTTGTTGTTGTTGTTGTTGAGATTGCTGTTGAAATTGCTGTTGTTGTAGCATTTGTTGTTGTTGTGGTTCCTCCGGTTCTTCTGCCTGTTGTTGTTGTTGTTGTTGTTGTTGAGGTTGCTGTTGAAATTGCTGTTGTGGTTGCATTTGTTGTTGCTGTTGCTGTTCTTGTATCATTTGCTGTTGTTGTTGTGGTTGTTGTTGTTGATGAAATCGATCTTGTCGTTCGTTATTCTACAAAAAGTATGTACTATAAGACAACAAAACATCTCTATCATAACACAGAGGCTGTGTGTGTGTCTGTAACAGGCAAAGTGGATGAGTTCATTTTCCTTTGATGTACCCGAAATTTTCTTTGAAGTCGCCGAAAAAGTATGTCTATGTTGTCAGCGGATTTATTTTGTTTACGTCACGTGATGTAAACGACTCAATTTGATTTGCTGAAATAAATTTAACGGCTAACTTTCGGAAAATGGTAGAGTTTAAAACAGATTTGAATTCAACAAATAGTAAGAACTTTGATATTTTAGGCGTTCGGTTTTGATGTCTCTACAGCTACTCCGTGTTACTTTCTTATGTAGCACACTTAAAGTTGTCAGACTGACTCTGATTTCGCAGAAAAAAGTCACTTAAAAGCCTCAAATTCTTAAAGTGTTGTATTTTACCACGCTTTTTATAAAAAAGCTGGCTAGCATATTTGTTTACATTTTTTTGCATAATTAATGTCTCCCCTGGTGCGTAACTAATGTATTTGTACCAAAATTCAAAACGCTACATAAAGCTGTTATCTGGCTAACAAACAAATTTTCTGGCCAAACGGACTTTTTTGTTGAACTTACTGTGATGTTATCTCTTTATATGTGTTTTACTAAGCATAAATAGCTAGCCATAGACCTAGCTATTATTTCCAGTATATTTAACTGTACAGTAAATGTATTTCAACATATAGCATGATTTACAACGTTATCATATATACTGCAAGTCTAAAAAAGGTATCCATTGAAAAGTACCATGACATGAAATAGTTGGATATTTTGGCATATATTAACGATATTTATAGCTTTTGTTTCACTTTTTATTGCTACATGGGTAAGAATATGCCATGTCAGGATGCCCATAGAGTATAATTTTTGTTAACATTTCCTGTAAACTTCACAAGGGGACCACATGCAATGTGACAAGTGGAACAAATTTTGTAGAATGTGTGTGTGTGGTTACTTTTTCTTGTTTTCTTTCTGACATTCTGTTTAACTTTTGTTAATGTAAAATGCTAAGTTATTTTTACAGGGGTTGTTGACATTTGATTGGAAATTTACGTAGATTTGTGGCTTTAGGTTAAAAAAATTATAAGAGGATGGTATGGTTGTCTGTTTATATTTTTTGTGTTGCAAACTACTGTTATTTGAAATTTTGTGTAAACTTTTAGGTAAATAGACCACATGCAATATACTGAAAGAACAAATTTCTGTAGAATTGGACTCCACTGAAGGCTGTTATATAGGCTAATGTTTTTTTATATTATGTGTTATGAACTTTTGTTCGGGAGAACTAAACTGTATGTGATTTGCTAGAAGAAAATTCTTCGGTTTCACGTTTTTGTTGAGAGTTTTTACAAAGTTTTGAAGGAATAAGTGTTTGGTGATGATAAAAAAACACTTTGTTTTTTATATTTTGTAATCTAATGGGCGAAGACTATGTGCACTAAATGACTGATTTTTCTATAATTTAATGTGTTTCATAACCCTTTTGTGGAAGATTTATGGGTAGTGGCAATATACAACATGCTAAATGAATTGATTTTTGTTGATTTGGATGTGCATCTCAAAAACAGGTCTGTTTTACATTTCTGTAAACTTTTATGAGGACACAATGTATACAATGTTTCCAAAATAATGATCTTTGTTGATTCCACATTTTCTCCTTGCTCATTGCTTTTTTTTATATTTAGATTTGAAAATTGTTGGTAAAGGCCAGTACGGATCCGGTTAATTTTTACATTTTGATTGTGTACGGGGAACAGTGTGGTATGCAACTGAATACACGATTTTTCTAAATTTCAAAACTAGGCTTTTTTTGTATAAGCTTTTGTAAAAACCTTTAGGGAAAATACAATGCATAAAGAACTTATTTGAAGTGATTTGTGCTGGCTGTTGCTAGCCTTTTTTTGACACGTAATCACTTAATAAGATGTAAATATTTATTAGAGCGTGTTACAGACAGACAGACAGACAGACAGACATGTCTGTTACAGACAGGCAAATTTGATATCTCCATTTTCCTTTGATGTGGTTGAGAAAGGTATGTCTCAAATGTTAAATTCGTTCGTCAAAAGCACATAAATCTATACATTATTTCGATCAGTGTTTCAAGCTCTACACAATAGAGGCAACGGGTAAATAAATTTCCGAAAAATGACTTTTGTGTATTGACGTGTCCTTGCAGATGTTATCAAAATTAAAGTGATGGTTTTCTTTTTCATTGTTTCCCTGCCAAGTGGATTTCTCCAAAGGCCTTATCGACCAAAAATAAATGGTAACATAATTTTGTGGACGTCAATCAAAGGTACTTTAAATTGATTCTTACAACAAACGTGTCACAAGTTGTTTGGGAAGTCCACTAGTGTACCTAATTTACATGTAGCCCATTGCTTAAATCAATTTCTTTGGACAAAACAGTTGCATTGAACACAAACAGAAATGTATGTGTTCAAAAAACAACTGATATTATGCTAGGAATAATTACGCACAAGGTAAAGACTTGAATTCGAATTGCTGAGCTGACTTGTTACGGTCAGCTATACATCAAACATATTTTGTCATTGATAACCTTGATGAAGGTAGAACATTAAAAAATAGTAGGCTCCAAGATTTAAAAAGCTCACAGAATTTGAGAAATTTTTAAGACTGAACTTTTTGTAGCTTTTGTCGAAGAAATCAAACTTAGAGCGTAAACTGCAAAACGAACTTCTATTTTTTGAAGTATTCATGTATATAATTCTAAAAGGAATCCTAATTACACAAGGTTGATGGAAACTCATAGTTATTTATTAAATAAAACTTACCATATTGGACGAGTTCTTCAAATAAAATATAATTTTATAATGACTGAGGAACAAGTTTTTATGCAGTTAGTTGTTTTTATACCATAGTACAACGCCTAGGGAATTGTGCATTTACGCCCATAATGTTGTGTCTGGTTTTCACATGCAGATCTCTGAATAAGAATAAAAAAATCTCTGAATAAAAACATTTACCAAAATTTAGATAGAGAGATTATCGGAAAGTCAATAAATGTTTGTAAATTATTCGTTTTTTCACTTCCATTTGAGTCATTTAGTAGCGATATTGTTTTCGTTGCACAAGGAACAAAGAAGAAGAAAAAATTCTTTCCGCTTCCGGAAAAGAGTTCAAGTTCTTGGGACAAGATGTCTCATGCATGTTGCCGTGAAGGCACGTTTTAAAAGGACGTTTTCAAAATTTGGGGACAGTATCAAAAAAAGCGTTATTTCGGTATATTTCTTTTTCTGTAACTAAAATGTTCCTTCCATGTGATCATGGTAATGAAGATATTCGACACGATGACGGGAAAGAAGTGACATTAACTGAGTTCTGAACAGAACAGAACATGATTTACGTATACTTAAGATTGAGGAACCCATGTAAGTTTGGATAGCAGCACTGACTAAACCGCGTTGATGTTCCATCACAGACACGTCTGTTTTTTAGTTCGCCGCCAGCTTTAATGCATCTTGTAAATATTAATAATGTCAAATATGAACTTGTAAAAGAACATAAAGATTGAAAATTAACAAAATGCAAGTGTCTCAGCCGTAAAAGTGGTAAGTATAGCTGTGCGTACATATATATCAACTCAATACAAATACTACCAGCCAAAATTCGATGTTTTATTGTCTTATTAGAAAAAGAGAATAAGTCCAGTTTTACAACGCAAAACCGCGACATATTATTTGAAAGTAACAGTAGCTTCTTAGTGGCTACTAGGACTCAACCGAATGTCTAAAGGCGGTAATACATGCGTTGATTACTTCCTTTCGATTTCCGCAAGTTGCGTCGTGTATTATAAAAAATCGCCAATAAGGATTGCTTTCAAACCGGTTTCCTTCTGCAAAAACGTTGTTTTTTAAGCCAACAAAACACTTTGTTTTATTACAGAAAAATGCGCGGACAACTCATTTTTTACCAAAAACTATGTTACTAGACGAACAAAAGGTAACAAAAAAAATATGGTCAACAAAAAAAAACTGTTCAGACAATTTTATTATCGTAGCAAACAATTTGTGGAAAGTAAAAAGACAAGGATTAGAAAAACAGAAATGTTTTAACAACGTCAAAAAAGACCATTTAAAACGTATTCACATTTTTCGTACAAAAAGGTCATCGTATATTCCGAAATCTTTTTCGTCTTTCGTCTTTCATTTTGTACCAGGAAACTATAATTTGCAGCAGTGGCTGTAATCTCGTCATATTTTTTAATTGAAATAGCCGCATATAACGTTTAAAGAAGCAATCGAACAAGGAAAAGTAAAATTTATTGCGCATGTGCAAATCGATCACCGTCGCTCACTTCGACTGCATTCGTTTAAGTGGAAACCCTCCGTTACGCATGTAAGACTAATATGTTTTGCTGGATTAGTTTTTTATTAGTAAAAAAAAGTTCGTGATTTCTAAAACAGCACTTTGCGTAACTGATTTCCCGTAGGAGGTTTAAGTGATTGTTTGAAAAACATACGTAGCGTGCCCTTTATGCACATTAGGGAGATTTTAAACTTATCGTTAGTTTTGTTTAACTATGTATTGTATGTATAAGTTAAAATATTATCAAGAGAGGATACTTTGATTTTTTGAACCACTATTTCTTACGTTTTTTCTTTGTTATCACCCGTTTACAAAAGGTTAGTAAAATAATTTAAAAAAGAAACAGATTTTATTTTTGCATGAAGAAAGGAAATTGATGACTATGACTGGTAAATAAGAAATCCCTTGCAATTTGAGTTTAACCGAATGACCGCTTGTGAAATTTGTCATTCAAACTTAAACCAAGTATAAGAAATTACTCTTAGCTATATTTACTGTAGCCTCTCCCCACCTTGTCTAAAAATGTTTACTTTCAGGATTGGTTAGACACTAAAGGTACACAATGAACCAATACATTAAATTCATCAAAGGTTTATCAGTGTAACCCGCGTATGATTTTTTTGTACCTATCTCCGGTTAAAAGTTCTATATCCAGAGCAGCTATAATTTGCTTTTAATTACATTCACAAAACTTATTTAAATTTTAATGTGTAAATATTAAAAACAAACCGTAAATTAATGTGCTTTGGAACGTGTTAGGTTATCTGTTAATTTTCTTAACTAGATGATTCAAAATATACTCTTCTAATGAAAATAATCTAATTAAGATTTTTTTTATTTAGAGAAACTAAACCAATGCATCCCCGGAATAACAAAATTAAGTATCTTGTGGAAAACTAATATTGCAAAATCTTAGCTATAACAGAACAGTTTACGATGGTTCGTGTATTTCGAAAGGATCTCTGATATTAAATAGTGATCTATCTATTAAAATAGTGATCTATAAATCTGTTACGTGGACCACGAAAATATACGAAGATTGACCTTTACCTACATCTTTTCAAAAAAAGCAATGACAACCTCTAAAAGGGCACAAGAGATTATGGTGGAAGTTTTCTTGATAGATGTTGCAACAATCTCGTCCTCAGAGCTCTGGGAATGAGGGATATGAAGGCATGAAGTCATATTTTTCCTGATTTCATTAAAGTATTTATGACAAAAAAGTGAAGATAAAAAAGCATAGCGTTTTCTCTGACACAATCCCCCTAAATATCCATCCACTTATTCGGTTAGAATTTAATTAGATTCAAGTTCGGAAAGACGAATTGCAATGTGGTATCCATGTATTCAAACCATTCATTTTTCTGCTTAACATTCATACCTCTTTTTTAAAAGGAATTAGGAAAACAGAGAAAAAGTAAATAGTTTCTTGCAAATTGTATATTTGAATATTTATTCAACTTTGATATTATGAATTTATCACCTACTTATTATTTATTTACGTATACACGGTTACTTTAGGTCGTGATATTGTCGTACATGTTTCTTTGCATTGTATTCAACTCAATTTCATAATCCTACTTGGAATATCAGCTGTCCCGTGTCAAATCGCATATATAACTTGGTTTCACAGCTTTGCTGTTGATGTCGGCATAATGAGATATCGTTTTCCCTGTTTCCTCATAATCGTTAGTACTTCGATTTTTACTGCTTTGTGGAGGTCTCGTCCGGATCATGCGTGACAATTATAAACCTTAATAAAATTAATAAAGCATTTTATATATGAAAAAATATAAAATTTTAATGTCCACAGTTTTATTCTTTTTCTCTTTCAGGAGTGTTTCTAAAATGTTTGAACTAACCAAAAGAAAAATGTAAGATAAAAATGAAAATAATAACTATATCACTATCGTTGTATATCTTCTTCTGACAAATCAACGAAACTTAGCGCCTCTTTTATATAAACTAGTCGATAATGAAAAAATCCACTTAGCAGGATAATATATAACACTTATACCAGTTTGTTATCAAAATACTGCTTTTACAGCTGATCGGTCTTAAATATTTATACCCTTGGTATTTCAGACTTGCAATCACAAATTTAAGTCATGAAAAGAAAAAAAATGACATACTACCTTTATGTTTGAAAATACAAAATGATTGTATTCAAATCATGTGATAACCAATGTGACGACATTGCAATGATAACGTTGCTTGCAGATTGCACTGACATAAAAGAGAAATATTTCAGAAAAAATGATGCCTGTGTTAGTGAATGTTAGTAAATGTTACGCCTACTAACTATTTTTAACTACATGACCAGAAAATATTATTTTCACTTTTATCCCGAATAAATTGTGTGTGGTATTAAGATGTTTTGAATATTTTTAAGAGAATTTGTATTGTTTAACCTCTTTTCGTCGGGAAATCGTGCACATCTGGAAAAAATTTTTTATAACTTTCGCTAAAAAAATAATTGTAATTAAATTTGGGGCCCTAAAAAACTTTTTGTAAAAAACCCGTCATGTTTAGAAAAACCAATCCGGATGTTATAAAAGCCACAAAATTTTAAGATAGCCTTTTCTAAAGGGTTAACTAAAATTACACGTCCTGTGTATCGCTAGTATTGTTTTACGAGCTTAATGTAGCTATTTTCAATCTTTCCACCCTTTCAAATTTCTCATTAAGTCTTTCTTAGTTCCTGCGGTTTAAATTACATTCTATTTTCATTTCTATTTGAAATCAACAAACTTAGGTTTTATCAATTTTTTTTTCGCTCAAGATGCTTTTAAGAAAGAGGAAGGTACGCTACTTTAGTATACTAAAAGTGTGATTAACCATGAACTACAAATTGAATAGGCATTAGGAAAATTTAAAATTAATCAAAGTTATTTGATCATTAAATTTTCCAATCTCTCCCAATTTATTCGGGATTTCTTAGAAACTTCTATAACGACTTTAGCATATTTCTAACCCATCCCTTCATAAATATATTATTACTAGTAGCACCTAAAAACATTAACATCTATTTACATGTTCTCGCTACTTTTCTTTCTGTATTTGTCGTCGTGATGATAATTCTGCTGGCAACCTTTACACCAATGTGTCTGTTGTATGATGCCCAAATAAAAACGACATCAATATCCGATGAATTGCAAAGTGTAAGGTCTGCCTTAGATACGAACACAACTTGCCTTGTGTCTGTAAAATAACACGTTCGAAACCAGTGAAGGTACAACTATGAAATAAAACACGCAGAGAAAATTTTTTAAGTGCACTTTTAAAAACAGAAAAATTATGTAAATAACCATATATTAACATTCGTACTTACATTCCACGTCAATTTTGGCATTCATTACCATACTTCCTATTGTATTAGAAGTAACTAATGCGAGGTTTCTTCCACAATCTTTTCGAGTGATTGGTCCAGTGTTAAAACTGTATTCGTATTGTCTGATTGCATTATTAATAACAGAAAAATTAGATGCAGTACTGAAGTTGTCCTCTCCCACTTCCCATTTCAGTTTAGTTATCGGATATCCACATACCTTCGGCGCCACTGTTAAAATCGTACTTTCGGTTATATTATATTGATATTCATACTTAATGTCACAAAAGTTTGGCCTACCTGTAAAAATAAAGAAAAACACTATTTATCATTTGTTGCTAAATTATTTACAGAAAATGACTGCTTTACTTTGCTAAATAAAATAAGAAAGAGTTAGGTACATGGAACATACTTATGCTAAAATATGTTCTGGACAATTTAAAACCACAAGGGTTATCTAGTTTGTCGATGCAGTAAAAATGTGAAGAGCAGGTTCGAAAAAAATTATTGCAAAATAACACTGAACTAAACTCATTCTTTTAGTTATCTCCCTGTCATCTCAGCTGTGTATATTGTTACGTTCAAAATAGCTTAGAATCAAACGGAAATTAAGTAGAAAGTATTTATATAAGGATGCTAACTCAATTCAAGTTGCACAGTTTCAAACTGTACAACGTGCGCTCTTGCCACTTCGAGATGTAGGACTTCCAATGACGCATTCGCAATTGGTTGGGTTCGAAGGACAGGCTTCGTGATCAAAAGACAAATAGCTCCATTGTGTTCTTTAATTCACATTCTACTTAGGTATGTTTTTATCATTATTTCTATTTTTAGGGTTTTTAGGGTTTAAGGGTTCCCCATTTTCTTTGCTTTCTTTTATTTTTTTTAACTCAGCCGTTTAACTGAACTGTTATCAATACAAAGTAAAAGCTATTTCTATATTTCCACAGTAATTGATCATTGTCGCTATTTTATAAAGGGGTCGTAATTTACCTTCCCAATCGGCTTATTAGCTACAAATTTTCTTAGATCATGCCCACGGACAATGATTTTGGGCCTTTTCATGTTAGACTTAGCAACTTGTCAATATTCACAGTGGACAAACTTTGCCATCGTGACGGAGAGAGATTATCCCTTCAACATTTTCCACAAAAAGAATTGGAGAAAGTTGAATCTTATGTAAAAAACACAACTGAATCTATTCCGTAGCGTTTCTTTTGATGTTTTGCTATTGGACAACATCCCAGCGCTTCGCAGGGGGCCTTATACAAATTAAAGAAGTAAGTTCCTTTGCATGTGAAATAATTACAGCGTATGAACAAGTTCTAAAAAAATTACTTTCTTATCTATAAGCGTGTTTTATAATCTGTATGACTTGAAAAACACTGTTTACACATTTAAAGTTCTGAATAAAAGTTATGTCAAATATATTTTTTAAGTATTTTGAATCATATCGCTTTTAACGGTGAAGCGATTGACTGTGGAACCCGAATGAATTGATTTGGGACTTTGGCGTAATGCTGTGATAAATAAGACATTTGCACTGCGAGAATTAACATTCTTCCCAATTTGCATTGACTGCTGGAACTCTGCAGCGAGACTGGGCCATGTTTAGCTTTTTATAAAAAAATTAAGATGAATCAGTCATTTTTTTACTGTAGTAACAATCCTAGCCATTATCGCGCTGAAGAATTGAAGACAGTTTCCAAATCTATATTTTTATTGATATTCTAATGGTACCAATCCGTTTGCGTTACAACAGTTGCGTCACATATTCGTACCAACATGTATTTAGCGATATTTTTCTGATATTACTGAGTTCAGTCGCTTTTGCGGCGATCAGAACACAAGTAGTAATCGTAGCAAGCAGGTGAACCTGTGCTTATCACGGATGGTAAAATGGGCCCACTACAACAGCCGTGAAAGAGCCTATCGCGAACTCCTAGGGGGGGTAGTGAGATATCGAGGAACACGGACGTGATTGCATTTTTTGCTGAACTGCCTGCAGGCCCTTTCTTCGGTTGATCGAGGACAGAGCATTACAGATATGCAGGAATATGAAGGCAGTCAAGGCTACGATGGCCAAAAGAGTCCGAAAAATGAGTTATTCTACAGGGATGGTGCAACTGCAATTCAGGTGCCCTTCACAATCTATGCCGACTTCGAGAGTCTATTATACGTGGAGGATGAGGCAGAGAAAGACGAAAAGCTGAACAAGCATGTCACTCGTCTGGTTGGTGTACCTATAGTAGCATTTGCATACGGAGATGTACCAAGACCCACTAACAGTTTGTCGTGTAAAAGGATTGTGTTGACGGGTTCGTGAACCACCTGGAGGATGAGGTGAAGCGACTATAAATACCTACCCACAACAACCATGATAGATGACAGAGGTGTTAAAAGGAACATTCCGAGGCCAGCAGTGCCATATATGCATGAAACCTTTAACGCGAGAATAACCGTAAAGTTCCGGGACCATTGTCACTATACGAAGACTGTATAGAGGCGCGGCGCATAACGCTGTAATTTGAAGTAAAAGATACCTAGCCACATACCTATCGTTTTTTCATAATTAAGCGAGTACGACGCGCACCTGTTTATTAGGGAACTGGGAGAAGAAATACGACCAGCAGGGCAATTGGGTGCATCGCTGAGAATACAGAGAAATATATCAGTTTTACGTTAAATCAAGGTACCACTTGCAGGTATGGCATGGGGAAATGTACAAGAAAATCACAAATCAGGTTCATCGACAGCTGTCTGGCTCATGCCGTCCTCATTAGACAATTGGCAAGCAACCTATTAGAGCAAACGCCGCCGGATATGAAATGTCACATTGTGCGGATAACTGTCTGAATTCAGAGCTAGGCGCCGAGTATGTGGAAAATTTCTATGTTCAACACTGGCCATTTGCATACCACTAGGAAGCTAGTCAAGAAAATAAGGGCCAAAGCGTACCATCCATCGCCTGAAAATTCATCGATGAGGACGACGTATTCGCCTAATGACTTGAAAAGAGGCGTCTATGTTTTTATTATGTTTTGTGTTATGTTTGTGTATGTGTATCTGGTATGTAGTAATATATATATATATATATATATTTATATATATATATATATATATATATATATATAATTATAATATATATATATATGATATATATATATATATCTATATATATATATATATATATATATATATATATATTATATATATATATTTATATATATATATTATAATATATATATATATATATATATATATAGTATTATATATATACTATATATATATGTATGATATATATAGTGTGTATGTGATGTATGTACGTTTATATGATATATCTTTCTTTTTATGTTTTATTTTAGGACAGCGCAAATAATAGTAAGCAGTAATTTATTACTGAAGTGTACAATTCCTGTGTAAATATTCATAATAAAAAATGTAATTAAATACATGGATGGTGGCGCGATTTAGGAGCGGAACTACCCAAGAGGCCTTCTACAGCAAGCTGAACATGAAGGGATCAGCGAGAGGACAAAAATGCAAAAAGTATGGAATGTGTCATCCAAAGGCCCGCACCACCATGGGCGACTATCATGATATATACCTTACCACAGACGTCCTCTACTAAGCGAGTCTTTGAAACCTTTAGGGGTGTGTGTTCAATCAATACAAGCTCGACCCTGCCCACTTTTACAGCGCTCACGGCCTGCTTGGCATGGAAGGCAGCGCTGAGTACACCGAGGTCAAGCATAGAGCTCCTTACGGACTGACATGTTGATGTTCGAGAAGGGTATTAGAGGTGGTAACCCAAGCCGTACAGGTATGCCAAGGCCAATAACAAGTATATGGGAGACAAGTATAATCCCGAGTAGAATGCTCTTACTTGCAGTACCTCGATGCCAACAACCTCTACGGCTGGGCCATGCGAAAGGACTACCACTGATGGGTTCAAATGGATTCAAACGTGGAGGTTTTTACTGAAAAAGCGATAAGCCGGAAAAAAAAAAGCTCGTTGAAAGACAAGTATGGATTATTGATCGAGGAAGCGATATCGACTACCCTGAGAGGTTACATGACACGCAACGAGCTACGTTCTACCTGACGTATGATATCAACAAGGTCGAAAAACTGGTACCAAATTTAAAGGGACAAAGCAGGTACGTGGTACATATCAGGGCCTTCACGAGGCATAAACATGGAGCTTTGAGTGAGAAAAGGTCATAGGATCTATCCGTTAATGAAGGCGTGGCTGAGGATACATGATCACAACACGGTGAGAACGCTGCCAAAAAGATTCGAGAAGGACTTTTACAAACTATGAACCTCTCGGTGTTTGGAAGACCATGGAAACATTGAATACACCGCAACATCACTTGGTCACCAATGAGGAAAGTAAGAACTCGTGATGAAGCCAAATTTCAAGGGTGAAGGTTCAGAATACCTCCTAGGGATTGAAATGGGTAACAAGGTAATCAAATGAACAAGCTCTTATATAGGCAGGCCATATTAGAATAGGATTGATGTTATGAGTTCCACTAAACTACATGCAGCCAAATATGGAGCAAGCTGCAGCTCTGTATATGGAACACGACTCCTGTGTTACCATATCAAGACACATGATTTTACGAATGAACTAGTCGAGGCCGTTTCGAACAGTGCCTAAATCGATGATAACAGCCTCTCCATAGGGAAAAAAAAGGTCGTGGGCCTCATGAAAGACGAACTAAGGGAATAATGACCGAGTTCATTACCCTGAGGGCAATGTATACGCCTTAAAGAACCTTCAAGAGGGCGGGTGACAGGCAAAGGAAGGCGTAAAAGATGTGTATCCAAAAGGCACATTTGACATAAGGAATGCTGGAGAGGCGTTATATATTTACAAAAGCCAGGTATTGATCTCAAAACAAGAACCAAAGTAATACCCAGAGGTGACAAAGCTGGCCTAACAGAGCAGATGACAAAAAGCTCGTTACCCGATCAAATTTCAACATAGCAGTGGTCATGCCGTGCCGGCACTGAGAATAAATAATGGAGGTTGTTTGATATCACACTATACTCTACCCTATGCCTGATCGTTGCTATTTTTTCGATACGTAGTACAATAAAAAGATGCGATGATTGCCAAGTATTCGACACAGCCTCTCAGAATATTGAACATGTTGAGAAACCCACTGATAATGCCCAAGCTTAAGAGGCCTAGCAAAGGCAAGGGGCATCTTCTCCCAAAAAATGTACGAAGGGATTTTTTGATAAGGCCCTGTGAGGCGGTAAGAAAAGGTACATGCCGAGTACGTACAAAGAGGCTTCAAGAGAAGGGGGAGAAAACGGCCAGAGCACTGACTACACACGTTAGTCAGCCTATACGCGAATTTGATTTGGAAATATTGTGGATATCGACATGTTGACGACCTTCGAAGAATATCGAGGAAGACCCTATCATCGCGGGACGCCATGACGTGACCTCGGGATTTTTGTGTACTGCACCATTGGTAGATTTTTTGGGACTATTTTGGTAGCAGGGCCATACCGCTAGACATATGAGCAAAAAAACAGGATGGAGGCGGAGACTAAGGAGAAAGAGCCTTGAAGATCAGAGAGTAAAATTTTATTCTATGGCTCCTTCAGAGCCATAGATAATGAGTGAGAAGAGGAGACAAGAAGAGGAAAGAGTCATTACAACAAACCATTAAAGATCACGGGGAGTGGCGCAGTGGTCACAAGTTGGCGGCACTGATGAGAGAGGAAGGAGGAATTGAAACAACAAGATGTGGTACTGTAGAACCTGCAGGTCAAATCTTCTGGGACCTTCGTACAAGTCCATTGGGCATGTATACCTTTATGTGTAGGCACGCTGACCTGCTTGACGATAGCTGTGGGGTTCTATTATAAATTTAAAGCCAAATAATGAGGACGAAGCAGCGACTTATCCAGAGCCTCAAAAGGCAAACTAGCCAAACTTCGAGATTTTCAAAATGTTTATAATAAATGACTCTACACAAGGCTATATGACAGCAAATTAGCCGAAGGAAACCATGGTTTATTGACTTTTATGGAATCAGTCAGGCTGGCTATTGTATACGATCCTGAAATAGGCCAGGGGTGAAAAAAAGGCTCCTGGGAGTTTCTGGCCCGGGGATAAGATGGACTTGAAGGGACGTGCTTTAAGCTCGCCGGCATATGGCGCAGAGATCTTGAGAATAGATTAAGCAGGATTGGTAAGAAGATCATTGATACCCCATAATAGACCGTCGATAAATATTCTATTTACCCCAGAGGCAAATAGAAATTGGAGGAGGCTAAGGAAATTGCTCAAATGCAAAAGCATCTTTCCCTGGACAATTTCAGGATTCATGGGGAATGGGTCGAATATTAGACAGTATCTGTCGAATATAAAGAGAAACAATAGCAATATAAAAATTAGTGAATTTTGCAGTAAGTTCAACAAACAAAAGTTCGCTAGCACATTGTTTGATAGCTAGTAAGACCTTTATTTTCAATTTTAGGTACAAATACAATTAGTTACGCACCAGGGGAAACATTAATTATGCAAAAATTGTAAACAAATATGCTAGCTTTTTTTTAAAAACGGGTAAAATATAAACATATAAGGAATTTGAAGCTTTTAAGTGCTTTTTCCTGGCAATGCGAGTCTGCACTGTAACGTGCTCTAGCGACATTAAAAAACATAACGCTAAAGATATCAAAGTCTTACTATTTGTGAATCAAATCTGTTTAAACAGCTTCATTTTCTACTTACTAAACTTTTTTTACTATTCTAGCTCGCACTCTTCACTTTCGAAGTAAACTTCTCGTGGCTATCTACTTTTTACTTTTGTCTTCTACTTCTTCACGTTGGACTTTTCTTTCTCTGAATCCTTTTGTGCACTTTTTAAAGACGAGGACCGTTTTTTGTTTGTTGTTTTGTGTGTCGATGGTAACGCCTGTTTCAATTATATGTTTTTTTTAATTCCACTCTACTTACTCCACTTTGACTTTTCCTTGCTTGTAATATCTGCACTTTTTTATGACTAAGGGATCGACGAAAACAATAATTTTTTATCCGCTTCTTTTAGTTCGCATGTTGTCGAGACCTTTGTCGAGGACCATTTTTATGTTTGTTTTGTTTTTAAACGCAAGGAACTTTCTATTCGGATCGCCATCCCGTTTCGAAAGTACGTATTTGAGCGAATCATATAACTTATTCTCTATCACGTGGTTTAAACGGTTGCTTGAGGGTCAATGTAAACAAAGCAAAAAACTCGACAAACTCGCGCATTGAGTGTAAAAAATATCGTTCTTTGTAACAAGGACAGACAGACAGACAGAACTGGCCGTATTATTATGAGATTATGATGAATAAGTCATTTTTTACTGTAGTACAATTAGCCATATCGCGCTGAAGAAGTGAAGACATTTCAAAACTAATTTATTGATATTCTAAGGTACATCCTGTTGCGTTACAACAGTTCGCGTAACATATTCGTACAAACATGTATTTAGCGATATTTTTCTGATATTACTGGTTCAGCGCTTTTAACGGTGACGATTGATGTGGACCTGAACTGATGTTTTGGACTTTGCGTATAACCTGTGGTAAATGAAATTTCGCACTGCGAGATTAATCATTCCTAATTTGGATGACTGCTGGAACTCCCAGGCAACGGCGCTGCTACGTTTTATCTAAAAATTAAGATGAATAGTCCTTTTTTCCTGTTATAATCCTATCTCATTAGCGCGCGCTGAAGAAGTAGAGACCTCTTTCAAAACACACTTCCATTGACTTTTCAAGAATAGTAGTCATTTACAGTTCCGTCACATATCGTACCAAACAATGTATTTAGCGTATTCTTTTAAAGTTTTTGTTCAGTTTGGAATAAGAGCTTTTTATCCTACTGTCATGAAAATAAACATATATATAAATACTGCTGTTTGATTTTTACCTGGACTGGTAACAACAGGCTGTTTCGCTGTTTTTATTTAAGCTGAGGTTGCAATAAAGTTTTTACGGAAAATGTGTTACGCCTATGTGATATCACGATTAATTTTTTATCTTTTACGGGAACTTTATCCATAAAATGTTGCAGGATTCTTTTTGCTTTAAGAGGGTAAAACAGGTTATAAAGTGTGTTTTTATTTTTAAATGTTACAAAAACTTTTTCACAAAATAAAATTGCTGAGTGATTGTTTTAGTTGCATAGGGTAACAATAGGCTGTTTTCTGTCTGTATATTTGAATCAAAGTTAGGATAGTTTTTTGGAAATGGGTATTATGCTGCAACGTATGTGTGACACAGTTAATCACTCAGCCCAGTGTTAACAACAAACTGTTACCTGTGTTTCTATTTAACAGAAGTTGCGCTAAAGTTTTTTTGAAAGGGTTTGTTTACCTATACTTATGGCCCACCATAGACTAAAGTACATATATATTTTAATTTTCACCGGGAACATTTTGTGAAAAACAAAAAAAGGCTTGCTGACTTTTTTCGCTATGACATGGCACAATATGTAAATTGTGTTTTTATTCCAGCTTAAATTGAAGGAAAGATATTTTCTGAAAAATATAATTACACCCAGAACACCTTAAATGTTGTGCGTGTTTCACTCGATTTACGATGTACTGCATACCTGCATTAAGGCGCTCTACCTGAATGTGTGGTACAGTTTACAATTTGTATTAATTAACCAAAAAATGCGTTCTTTACTAAAAAAATTTTGCCTTTCTCATGGACTTCTCTGATTATTTCTATATCTTGACTAATATTGGCACATAATTCGGCTAACATGATATTGACCTGATATAAATTTGAGACCTTTTTTTTGAGCTATTGAATTTGAAATATTTCCACCTCAATATTTTCTATACTCCCAGACTAATATGATACATATCTTAGATATATTGTGTATACGTACTCTTTGAGTTGTAGGGGGGAGATTTTCTAATAAGGTGCCTGTCCCTACCTTGCCGTTCCCTTACCTTGCCAGCACTTACCGTGCCTTTGCCTACCCTTCCTATCAATCAATGCTGCAAATAAGTAAAAAATTTCTAGCGCACCTAGAGGTAAATTCCCCCGCACATTGATTAGGTCATCAAAAATCAACGCATGCGCAGTAAATATGCGCTAGTTTTTGAGCAAGATGAAATCATCTGACAAAGTAGAATCCATACAATCAAATGAATACGCACACTGTAAAACAATTACGAGATATCGCAAAAAGCCGTGGACTTACGGGGTATTACAGGCTACGCAAGTCTGATTTGGTTTCTCTATTAGAGGATGTACCACAGAGGCCACCTAGAAGGGCTGGACAACGAAAACCAGTCAGGCCCGTGACTCTACTACCAACGCCGGAGGCTATGGATCTTTTTGAAAAGGATGAAATGTCAAAAAATCGTTCAATCGTAAAAACCAAGATGTTGGGATGGTATAATTGGTTAGTGGATGCTGTTCCGAAACCCATAAAAGAGAGGGTAAAGAGAACCTATGCATCTTTCAAGCGCAAGGTGATGAATCTTTATGACAGGGCGGCTAACATCATCGCAGGACCTACGCTTCATAATGAGGTGGAAAAAGAGGCTGAGGAAGACTACCTCGAGGACATCCAATATCCATATGATCAGCCGGGGCAAGACTTTACGCCTCTGGAACATAAGCACGCCCTACATAAAACATTTCGAAGTTTTTCAAATTTCTGGTATAGGAGGAGCCGACGTCGACGGATATATAGGGATGGTGAGACCCAACGTTAAAACCTTGATTGAAGGGCAGGTAGTGGAAATGGGATCAGCAAAGATACAGATGACCCTATGGATCATGTGGAAGAAAAAAATAATACCAAGCTCGGGGGAGGTTAACGACGAGTATATAGAGGTGAAGAAAGCCTTCAATAGTAATATGACAGAAATATTCCGGGGTAGCAACGTAGACGACGTGCTGGATAGGATGTTTGCTAATATCAAGACACACCTGGAACATCCGGCACTGCCCCAGAGCGGATTCACCATTAGTCGAATTCTACACCTTGATGTAGATTTCCATAAACTGCGGTTAACAAGGGGCTCATCGTATATAGAACCCCCAAAATTTATAGCTTCGAAAAAGGCCATCATCAACCCAAAAAAATTGATGACGAGGAGTGCTTCAGGTGGGCCGTTATAGTATCCCTACACCGTGAAGAGATTGGAAAAGATGTACAAAGAATCACTAAGCTGAGACCCTACATAGATCTATACAATTGGAAGGGTATAGAGTTCCCGACAATCATCAAAGACATATCCAAGTTTGAGAAGAATAATAAGGACATTGCGGTGAACGTCTTGTATATAATGGGAAAAAAGATCAATATCCTGCGGCGATCAGAACACAATAGTAATCGTAGCAAGCAGGTGAACCTGTTGCTTATCACGGATGGTAAAATGGCCCACTACACAGCCGTGAAGAGCCTATCGCGACTCCTAGGTAGTGAGATATCGAGGAACACGCACCTGATGCATTTTTGCCTGAACTGCCTGCAAGGCCTTTCCTACGGTTGAATCGAGGGACAAGCATTACAGATACTGCAGGATCATGAGGCAGTCAAGGCTACGATGCCAAAAGAGTCCGAAAAATGGTTATTCTACAGGGATGGTCAGATGCAATTCAAGGTGCCCTTCACAATCTATGCCGACTTCGAGAGTCTATTAATACCGGTGGAGGATGACAGGGGGACAAAGACGAAAAAGCTGAACAAGCATGTACCGTCTGGTTGGTGTACCTATAGTACATTTGCATACGGAGATGTACCAGACCCACTAACAGTGTATCGTGGTAAGGATTGTGTTGACGAGGTTCGTGAACCACCTGGAGGATGAGGTGAAGCGACTATAAAATACCTACCCACAACAACCATGATAGAACTGACAGAGGTGTTAAAAAAGGAACATTCCGAGGCCACGCAGTGCCATATATGCATGAAACCCTTTAACGACGAGAATAACCGTAAAGTTCGGGACCATTGTCACTATACGAGACTGTATAGAGGCGCGGCGCATAACAGCTGTAATTTGAAGTACAAGATACCTAGCCACATACCTATCGTTTTTCATAATTTAAGCGAGTACGACGCGCACCTGTTTATTAGGGAACTGGGAGAGAAATACGACACGCAGGGCATTGGGTGCATCGCTGAGAATACAGAGAAATATATCAGTTTTAACGTTAAAATCAAGGTACCACTTGCAGGGTATGGCGATGGGGAAATGTACAAGAAAATCAAAATCAGGTTCATCGACAGCTGTCGGCTCATGCCGTCCTCATTAGACAAATTGGCAAGCAACCTTATTAGAGCAAACGCCGCCGGTATGAAATGTCAACATTGTGCGGATAACTGTCTGGAATTTCAGAGCATAGGCGCCGAGTATGTGGCAAAATTTCTATGTTCAAACTGCCATTTGAATACCACTAGGAAGCTAGATCAAGAAAAACTAAGGGCAAACGTACCATCCATCGCCGAATTCATCGATGAGGACGACGTATTCCGCCTAATGCTTCGAAAAGGCGTCTATGTTTTATTATGTTTGTGTATGTGTGTGTATGTGTATGTATGTATGTATATATATATATATATATAATATATATATATATATATATATATATATATATATATATATATATATATATATATATATATATATATTATATATATATATATATATATATATATATATATATATATATATATATATATATATATATATATATATATATATATATATATATATATATATATATATATATTATATATATATATATATATATATATATATATGTGTGTATATGTGTGTATGTATGTATGTATATATATATATATTCTTTCTTTTTTGGTTTTATTATTAGGACACGCAATAATAGCAGTAATTTATTACTGAAGTGTACATCCTGTGTAAATATTCATAATAAATAAATTAATAAATACATGGATGATTGGCAGCGATTTGAGGAGTCGGAACTACCACCCAAAGAAGAATTTTACAGCAAGCTGAACATGAAAAGGATCAGTGATGAGGATTATATATATGCAAAAAAGGTATGGAATTGTATCACCATGGGCGACTATCATGATGTGTATTTGACCACAGACGTCCTGCTATTAGCCGATGTTTTTGAAACGTTCCGGGGTGTGTGTTCAACAAACTACAAGCTTGATCCTGCCCACTTTTACAGTGCACCTGGCTTGGCATGGAAGGCAGCACTCAAGTATACCGGGATAAAGATAGAGCTCCTTACGGACCCTGACATGCTCCTGATGCTCGAGAAGGGTATCTGGGGTGGTATAGTTTAGGCGGTACATCGTTATGCCAAGGCTAATAACAAGTATATGGGAGACCAATACAATCCGGGGGTTGAGACATCCTACCTGCAGTACCTCGATGCGAACAACCTCTACGGCTGGGCAATGTGTCAGCACTTACCAACGGATGGCTTCAAATGGATATCTAATACCTCGGTATTTACTGAAAAGCGAATCGCGAAGCTCGTTGAAAAGAACAAGTATGGATACTTGCTCGAGGAAGATATCGACTACCCTGAGAGGTTACATGACACGCATAACGAGCTACCGTTCCTACCTGAACGTATGAATATCAACAAGGTCGAAAAACTGGTACCAAATTTAAAGGACAAACGCAGGTACGTGGTACATATCAGGGCCCTTCACGAGGCCATAAGGCACGCTCTTGAGCTGAAAAAGGTGCATAGGATTATCCAGTTTAATCAACAGCCATGGCTGAAAGGATATATTGATCACAATACGAGACTGAGGACTGCTGCCAAAAATGACTTCGAAAAAGGCTTCTACAAATTGATGAACCTCTCGGTATTTGGGAAGACCATGGAGAACATTAGGAAACACCGCAACATTCAGTTGGTTACCAACGAGGACAAGTATATGAAACTCGTGATGAAGCCAAATTTCAAGGGTGGAAGCCGATTCAGTAAGAACCTCCTAGGTGTTGAAATGGGCAAGGTGGAGATCAAGATGAACAAGCCTGTATACATAGGCCAGGCCATATTAGATATATCAAGGATTGTGCTTTACGAGTTCCACTATAACTATATGCAGCCCAAATATGGCAGCAAGCTGCAGCTCTGCTACATGGATACCGACTCGTCCGTATACCATATCAAGACCCATGATTTCTATGCTGACATTGCCAACTATGTCGAGGCACGTTTCGATACTAGTGCCTACAACAAGGATGATAACAGGCCTCTTCCCATGGGGAAGAACAAAAAGGTCGTGGGTCTGATGAATGACGAACTAGCAGGAAAAATTATGACTGAGTTCATAACACTGGAGGGCAAAATTGTATGCCTGTGAAAACCTTGCAAAAGAGGGCGGTGACAGGAAAGCGAAGGGCGTAAAAAGATGTGTGACCAAAAGGTCAATCACTTTTGACGAACTATAGGCGATGCTTGGAGCAAGGCGTTAATATTTACAAAAGCCAGGTATTGATTCAGAACAAGAACCAGAAGTATACACCCAAGAGGTGAACAAGCTGGCGCTTAACAGAGCAGATGACAAAAAGCTCGTTCAGCATGATCAAATTTCAACACTGGCCCGTGGTCACTGCCGTCGGTCCGGCACTTGAGAATAAACTAAATGGAGGTATGTTTGCATATCACTATACTTCTACCCTATGCCCTGATCGTTTTTTGCTTTTTTCGATACCGTAGTACAATAAAAAGAATGACGGAGCTTGCGCAAGTATTCGACACAGCCTCAGAATATTTTGAACATGTTGAGAAACCCACTGATCAATGCCAAGCTTTGAAGGAGGCCCTACGCAAAGGCAAGGGGCATCTTCTACCCAAAAAATGTACGGAAGGATTTATTGATAAGGCCCCTGATGAGGCGGTAGAAAAGGTACATGCCGAGTACGTACAAAGAGAGCTTCAAGAGAAGGGGGAGAAAACGGCCAGAGCACTGACTACACCACGTAGTCAGCCTATACGCGAATTTGATTGGAAATATTGTGGATATCGACAATGTTGACGACCTTCGAAAGAATATCGAGGAAGACCCTATCATCCGGGACGCCATGACGGACCTCGGGATTCTTGTGTACTGCACCATTGGTAGATTTTTGGGGCCTATTTTGGTAGCAGGGCATAACCGCTAGACATATGAGCAAAAAACAGGAGGAGGCGGAGACTAAGGAGAAAGAGCCTTGAAGATCAGGGTAAAATTTATCTTATGGCTCTTCAGAGCCATAAGATAAATGAGTGAAGAAGAGAGACAAGAAGAGAGAGTCATTACAAAACCATTAAAGCATCCAGGGAGAGTGGCGCAGGGTCACAAGTTGGCGGCACTGATGAAGAAGAGGAAGGAGGAATTGAAACAACAAGAGGGTTACTGTAGAACCTGCAGTCAAATCCTCTCTGGGACCAGTTCCGTACAGTCCATGGGCAATGTATACCTTTATGGTGTAGGCACGCTGACCGTGCTTGCGATAGCTGTTGGCGTCTATTATAAATTTAAAGCCAAAAATGAGGACAAGCCAGCGACTCATCCAGAGCCTCAAAAAGGCAAAACTCAGCCAAATATCGAGATTTTCAAAATGTTATAATAAATGACTACAAGCAAGGCTCATATGGACAGCAACATTAGCCCGAAGGAAACCATGGTTATTGACTCTTTATGGGAATCAGTCAGGCTGGTATTGTATACGATCCTGATAGCCAGGGGTGAAAAAAAGGCTCTGGGAGTTTCTGGGCCCGGGGATAAGATGGACTTGAAGGACGGCTTTAAGCTCGCCGGCTATATGGCGGCAGCGATCTTCTTCGACGAATACGCGATTAAGCAGGGATGGTATAAGAAATCATTGATACCCCATAATAGACCGTCCGATAAAATTTCTATTTACCCCAGAGGCAAATAGAAATGGAGGAGGCTAAGGATTGCTCAAATGCAAAAAGCATCTTTCCCTGGACAATTTCAGGATCATGGGGAATGGTCGAATATTAAGACAGTATCTGTCGACATATAAAGAGAAACAATAGCAATATAAAAATTATGACATTTGCAGTAAGTTCAACAAACCAAAAGTTTCGCTAGCACATTTGTTTGATAGCTAGCTAAGACCTTTATTTTCAATTTTAGGACAAATACATTAGTTACGCACCAGGGGAAACATTAATTATGCAAAAATTGTAAAAAAATATGCTAGCTTTTTTATAAAAAACGCGGTAAAATATAAAATATAAGGAATTTGAAGCTTTTAAGTGCCTTTTTCCTGGCAAATGCGAGTCTGCCTGTAACGTAGCTCTAGCGACATAAAAACATAACGTCTAAAGATATCAAAGTTCTTACTATTTGTGAATCCAAATCGACTTTAAACCCAAGCTTTCATTTTCTACTTCTAACTTTTCTTTACTACTTCTAGCTCCACTCTTCACTTTCGAAGTAACTTCTCGTGGCTTCTAACTTTACTTTTGTACTTCTACTTCTTCACTTGGACTTTTCTTTCTCTGAATCACTTTTTGCACTTTTTTAAAGACGAAGGGACCGTTCTTTTGTTGTTGTTTTGTGTGTCGATGGTAACCCTGTTCCAAATTATATGTTTTTTTAATCCACTCTACTTCTCCACTTTGACTTTTCTTGCTTTTAATATCTGCACTTTTTTATGACTAAGGGATCGACGAAAACAATAATTTTTTATCCGCTTCTTTAGTTCGCCTGTTGTCGAGACCTTTGTCGAGACATTTTTATGTTTGTTTTGTTTTTACGCCAAGGAAACTTTCTATTCGAATGCCATCCCGTTCGAAAGTACGTATTTGAGCGAATCATACTACTTATTCTCTATCACGTGGTTTCTAACGGTTGCGAGGCAAATGTAAACAAAGCAAAAAAACTCGACAAACTCGCGCATTCGAGTGGTAAAAAATATCGTCTTTGTAACAGTCACAGACAGACAGACAGAACTGGCGTATTATTATAGAGATTATGATGAATAAGTCATTTTTACTGTGGTAGCAATTGTAGCCATCAGCGCGCGCTGAAGAAGTGGAGACCCTTTCAAAAACTACATTTCATTGACTTTCAAACGGTACTAGTCCTGTTGCGTTACAACAGTTCCGTCACATATTCGTACGAACATGTATTTAGCGATAATTTTTCTGATATTACTAGGTTCCACCGCTTTTAACGGTGAAACGATTGATTGTGGGACCTGACTGAGGTGGTTTTGGACTTTGACGTATTAAATGTGATTAAATGCGAAATTTGCACTGCCAGAATTTTATATTATTCTTAATTTGGCATGATTGCTTGAATCTCCGCAGTTAGGCAAGGCGCTGAACTATCTCTTTATTTAAAAATTAAGATGAATATGTCCTTTTTCCTGTGGTATTAATCCTATCCATTAGCGCGCGCTGAAGAAGTAGAGACTCTTTCAAAAACTACATTCCATTGACTTTCAAAGAATAGTAGTCCATTTACAGTTCCGTCACATATTCGTACCAACATGTATTTAGCGATATTTTTCTGATACTATTAGGTTAAATCGCTTTTAACGGAGAAACAAAAGACTGTGGGACCTAGGTGAACTGGTTTTTGAACTTTGGCGTAATAAATCTGATAAATGAGACATTTGCACGGCGAGAATAAAAATTCTTCTTAATTTGACATCACTGCTGTAACTCCGCAGTTAGACTGGGCGCATGACTAGCTCTTTATTTAAAAATTAAGATGAATATGTCTTTTTTTCCGTGGTACCAATCCTAGCCATTAGCGCTCGAAAGAAGTAAAGACCGTTTCAAAAAATCCATTTCATTCACTTTTCAAACGGTACCAGTCCATTTGCATTACAACAGTTCCGTCACATATTCGTAGCAACATGTATTTAGCGATATTTTTCTGAGATTATTAGGTTCCATCGCTTTTAACCGTGAAACAATAGACTGTGGGACCTGGGTGAACTGGTTTTTGGACTTTGCCGTAATAAATCTGATAAAATGCGATATTTGCACTACGAGAATTAACATTATTCTTAATTTGGCATAATTGCTGGAACTCCGCAGTTAGACTGGCGCTGAGCTAGCGCTTTATTTAAAAATTAAGAAGATTTAAGTCATTTTACAGTAGTTCCAATCCTAGCCGTTAGAACAGTTCAGTCAGATATTCCGTACCAACATGTATTTAGCGATATTTTTCTGATATTACTAGGTTCAATCACTTTCTAACGGTAAAACAATTGACCGTGGGACTTGAGTGAACTGATTTTGGACTTTGGCGTAATAAATGTGATAAATGAGACTTTTACACTGCGAGATATAACATTCATCTTAATTTGGCATGACTGCTGGAACTCCGCAGCGGGACTGGGTCCTGTGCTTGCACTTTTCAAAAAAATAAGTTTGAATAAATCATTCTTTACTATAGTACCAATCCTAGCCGTTGAAACTGTTCTTGATTTCTTTGGCGCGGCGTTATAGGCTGGGATTGGTATCACAGTGAAATATGGCTAATTTGTCGCAATTTTTTGAAAAAAGCAAAGGCACGGCGGGTACGTTTTGCTGCGGAGAATAAGCAGTCTTTCAAAGATTGGAAGAATGTTATTTCTTGCAGTCGAATGGCCTCATTTAACACAATTATTACTGGGAAATTTTTAAAAGCATTTCACACGCGTCATATGGACAATCGTTTCAGCGTGAAAAGCGATGGAATCGCGTAATATCAGTAGATTATCGATAAATTTGTGTTGGTACTAATGTGTGACGCAATTGTTAAAACACAAACGGACTGGTACCGTTAGAAATTCAGTGAACGTAGTTTTAGAGGCTATTTTAACTCGTTCGGCGCGAGTTGAAAGCGTTGGTTAGTACCACAGCAAAAACGTTAAGTGTCGGTGACAAAAAACTCTGTGGTATTTCATCTGATAAATAAGTTTGGATGTTATATTATTGGTTCCATGCATAAGTATTATCGGATTTTGTGCCAGGTTAACACTCATAAAAGTCGTAGATAATTAATGCTATTTTTTATGGTGCTCCCACATACCTACCATTGTTTCTGTTTATATTGCTTTGGGAGTAATGTCTAACTTCCTGGGTAGGTCCTGTATGTAAAAAAACTAGTGATTTGGAATCACATGCTGATACAACAAGAGATCGTTATCCTCATAATAACTGTTATTTTCTTTCATAGTCTTTGCTCAAATCCTTTTACCTTCCTGAATACACAAAAGGTACTTAATAGTGACAAGAAATAAAAACAGACTGCTATATTTATTTATTTATTATTTATACATCATCAATATTTATACACTATATACATTTCAGAAGAAATTCTATTTTAAAATAATTATTTCAAATAACTAGCCTGCTTTCGAATATTTAAAGGTAGTCTGTTATATATTCAAGCACCAATATAATAAAAACCATCTGCAACCTTACTGTTAATAGTTTCAGCGAATGAAGGTGGTTTCATGCTACCCGTTCATGATTCTATAAGGCCCGTGGAGAAATCCACTTAGGCAGGATAACAGAGAAAAACAACCGCCATTTAAATTTTGCTGACGTCAGCAGAGACCTGTCAGAACACAAATTTTTTTTTTCAGAAATGTGTATGCCTGTTGCCTTCATCGTATAGATCTTGAAACGCTGATCAAGAAAATGTATAGGATCGTGTACTTGTGACAAACGGATGCAGAGATATTAGGGTTTAAAGGTTTTTTATGACGTCATTAACCCGTCCATTCCGAAACGGATTCGGTGACCCAGGTTTGGAAAACTTACCCAAATTGGTCCCAGGTAGTCCCTAGTTACCCACGCAGGAGATGACGTCAGTTATTTCCACCCGTTTCCAAGTTATTTAGCCTTAAATTTAAAAGTGCAATGCAATGCCTTCACTAATCTTAATATACTTTCCTTTGACGTCAATATTGCTCTAACGTCAAAGTTTGCTAATTTACAGAACAATCATGAAAGGGTAGCATGAAACCACCTTCATTCGCTGAAACTTTTAAATTTTTTGAAAGCGGAATCGAAGTTGGTATTGAGAGTCAATTGTGCATCTATAATTGATTCTAGATATTGATAACATTTCGGTTTGTTGATTTCCACAAAATTGTATGTTAAGGATATCTTTCCCTCAGCATTTCAGATTTGATATCATTAGCGACTTGCTTTCTGCTTTCTGCCTAACAAATATTCTGTAAACCAATCTAAATCATCAGTTTGTGTTCTTAACTGGTTGATTTTTACATTTTGTGTAAATTTTTGCGGGAGAGGATGGTATGCAACCGAAGTGACTGATTTTTCTAGATTTAAATTTAATGTTTTCCAACTATGGCTTTTTCATATTTTTGTATAAGCTTTTAAGGGAAAGACAATATTTAAAATGTGTAAAGAATTTATTTTTGTTGATTTGTGCTACCCTTTCATGATTGAAAATCTAGAAAAAATTACAGAAATTCGCACACGTTCTACCATCAATACAATTTCGCACAACATTGTACGTATTTCTTTGTATGGTGTTATACATGGGCTGTAAATTATCGCTTCTTGTTACTGCTTTTGCACGCCTATGTAACAAAAAAAGAGTTGATTCAACTGAGTCTCACGCACATTTAGATTGATGATACAATTAAAAACGATGATAGGTGTAGTAAACGGAGTCCTCCAGAAGCTTTTTTGAAAGCGGAATCGAAGTTGGTATTGAGAGTCAATTGTGCATCTATAATTGATTCTAGATATTGATAACATTTCGGTTTGTTGATTTCCACAAAATTGTATGTTAAGGATATCTTTTCCCTCAGCATTTCAGATTTGATATTATTAGCGACTTGCTTTCTGCTTTCTGCCTAACAAATATTCTGTAAACCAATCTAGTTCATTACCGCCAGTCTGACTCTCGTTGAAGATGTTTTTGTTTAAAGCATATTTTTATTATTCAGGTATCATAGAAGTTTCGATCGATAAATTAATTATATGACTAAGTGGTCCTGCAATTTGCGTAACACCTTCCTTGAGAAGTCCAGGTGGAAGATTATCTACGGTCGTATTTTAGCTTCTTTTCAAATTTTCATCAACATTCAACAGAGAGTAAAGTTTGATTCAGTTAGAGCAGCTGTTAAATAAAGAAATTGTGAATTGTGAATTGTGTATTTAGGCTGTGGGAACCCAGGGGCTTGTTCTGATATTTCAGAAAATATTTCCTCTGTGCGTTAGAAACTTAATGAAGCTTCGCGTGGTGTTCGTGTGACTTTAAGAAATTGATTTTCTCAACTAGTGACTGAAGCAAGAAAGTGATTTTGGAAGAACCTTTTCCGGTTCAGCTCTAGCTCAAAAATATTGTATATTTCAGGAAAATATTTTTGCGGTTGGACAACCAGTTTTCATGAATTCTGCAGTAGCGAGATTTTCTGTGACCATTTCTAACTTAAACACGTTGCTATTCACGAATGTCTTACTTTTAAAGGGAAAAAACTTTTGTCACTGTTCCAAAAACCGGAAAAATCGTTTCTTATCCAATTACTTTTTCTTTTTCGTAAAGAATGTTGAATGTGTGTTTCACAAAAAAAAATGTTGTAGAAGCTTTTGTCAAGTGGGTAAATCGAGTTATGGAATTGTTTACTTTTTTTAACATATTTGTGAAAATCTGAAACCCTTTAGCTGGATTTTTTCAGTTCCGTTAAAAAGGAAATAATTTTTTTAGAAAAGAAATAGTATCGACATTCAACAGTTTCTATATCAAAAATACTCGTTGTTTGTCAAACTGAAATTTACGAGCCAACAAATAATCTTCTTTATTAGTGCTCGTGTTCTGTCTGGCAGTATGTCAGAAACAAAACTCGTGTCGAGGGAGCGAAAGAGCAATTGCGGTATTTTTTATCCACTTTGTTGGAATTTGATGGATCAACGATTAGTCATTAATATAATAGCCATATCTTGTTCCAAGTTTAACTGAATCGCTAATTTTTGTGCTCAGAACGGACGAAATGGAGATTAGAAATTATATAACGGTCAATGACATAATTATGTACGACGGACGAACTTGTGGATTCATCCATTGTGTAACGACTAATGTTAGTGCACCATTGTGAATTCTAATCCCAAAAAATTGATAGTCGCTTATTTTCATGAATTCTAACTGAAGTACTGGGCAATTGAAAATTGTTGGGAGGAAGATATATGTAGCAATAGTCATCTTAACCATTATGAAGCTAGGATATATGGGGACAGCGATAAGGGAGCAAAAATCCTCTTCGAATGTGATGACGAGAAATACCGCATCAGAGGGAACATTACAATAAGAAAGATTGAATGTCTTCATTCAGTCAATGTTCACTTGACAAAAAGGCTAACACGGTGGAACACAAATTTTGAAAGGAGAAGTCTGCGAATAGAATAAAAATTAAATATTCAGTGATTTTTTTTATCATAGAAAACAAAGGGATACTTAACTTACCCAGCACAGGATGTGCGAACATGATTTACTTGTATTAGGTAATCTGCTTGGTGTGGCACAGACCGTTTTCTAGAATTCTCTCGCTTTTTACCGATTAAACCGAAGTTTAACACACAGTTTAACTGAAGGCACTTTACCCAGCATGTATACAGCCAGTTGTTTTTAAGTGCTTCAAAGAGTATGTGACATTCGCTCTTCCAGAAAGTATCACATATAACATATCGCCACTTCTTCACTGAACGCCATGAGATCGTTGCTTCTTAGTTATCCATATTATACAAAGTCGTATAATAGTAAGAACTCATTAAATTTAACAATTCATTAATTTTGCGTTAGTGAAAGTCAGAAATTACAAGGAAACACACGTATGGTTTTAAACATTTTGTTTAAGGTATATAAACAAACTCTTGCAGTTTTGTACAAGAATAGTAAAATAAACGCGTTCGTTAAGAGAACAGAACAAAAAGAATTAAACTTAAAGATAAAAGAGTGCAAGTCACAGAAACGATAAAATATGATAACTAATTGATGTATATACAGTTATCTTCCGGTTACTCGAACAACGAAGAAATCAAACTTTCATTATCAAAAACTGACGGTTTTTTTTAATAACTCCTTATTGCTATGTTATATGGCTATGAAACTTACTGAGTTTCAATATTTATCTATTAGACACCTGCATGCCAAATTTTTAGGTCCCATACCTTTTAGAGGCTTTGATATTGGCCATTACTCGAAACTACCCCTAAAAATCTCTATGAAATCCTTATAATGGGGAAAATTTAATAACTTCTGTTTGGATTATCCTTAGAACTTGAAACTTGTAACACAACTTTGTTTTATTAAGAAGAATCATTTTGCATAATTTGGACACGTGATTAATCCGATTTCCTGATTTTGTCGGATTTTACCCGAAAATCGAAAAAAAACGGATTTTCGGGCAATTTTTGGCAATTTTTTATCCGATCCACGTAAAAACCGTAAAATGTGTTAAAAAACTTTTATTTAGCTTTCAGGAACTTCAAACAGAATGCAAAATTCGCTCTGGAACAAAAGTAATTAAATTTTTAGCAGATAGTGGCATTTTTAACAAATTTCAAGCTTCTGATGACGTCACAGAAAATTTGCTGACGCAAGCAAAAATTTATGCTGCCATTTTGTTCCTTTTATGATGTACTATAAGTGTGCCAAGTTTGATTCAATTTGAAAAACCCTATGCAAAGTTATTGAGGGGGGGGGGCGGATTCCGCCCCACCCCCCGGTCATAGTATGTTCGAAAAACCCCTGACCGAATAGGTTTAAACTATAATCTCATTTTAGACTAAGGTCGAATTAACGGGGACTTTGTTCAACTCGAGCATTCTTTAGGGCCAACTATTTGCCTCAAACACTTGAAGATTCGAGTTACCGGGAGATAACTGAATAATTACAGAGAACACATTAAGCAGCTTGCTACTACTAAGGCTCTTAACATACCATAAAATTAAATAATATATCACAACATATTATACGACGTCAGGATTATCTTGGCATCTTAGTTCAAGCGGTCAATATGTAACTTATTGCCTTTGCAAAAAATTCGTAACATATCATAATTCTCTTTGATGCATACTCGCTCGTTTGATTTCATTGCAATTGATGCATAATTTGGTGCGAAAATCCTGGCTTGGCATTTCACGTTGACAACCGGAACATTAACGATGGCAAGTTGAAAATGGAACTGTATGGACAGTTCAGGAATGATATAGCTTAATAAAAATTTGATCGATGTCTCCAACATCTCTTACAGCAGCGTATCGCTCTCTCTGATAACACCTTCCAATTTCTAAAATCCTTGCAAACCACCTACAATTGCCCATTTCATAACAATACTTAAAGCAGCATATATCTTTAAACCATCACTGACAGGACGGTGTAAGGCCAAATGGTTCGCTCTGTGTTCAATAAATTTTGACCAGCCTCTTTAATAGAAGAGAAAGGCAAGGAACAAAAGTTGTATAAACTAACATACTTTGACACTGAATCATTCATTCCCCGAATCACTGTTAACCAATAATTTCAAGGCATTTTAAAACTTCGAAGCGAAGTACCTGTTTTTTTCTATACAGATGCGCTAAAAGTTGCATATCAATAACATTAGATAATTCAATTTGATACTCCAACCACAAAGATACCGAATCTCTGCTACAGTCGAAATCGGATTTAACAATAATTGAACTTTCAAGTATGGCACCTGCATCAAGTTCAAAAACGTCTTTGCCAAGTTTCAAAACATCAAAGATGTAAACTGTATCTCCCTTTGCTCCAAGTGGCAATAACACCATTTTCCATCCCTGCCCAGACGTACACCGTTTTTTTACTGCGTTCTTTACACCGTCTGTTGTATCGATTAATTGTACAGAGCCAGTAAGAGTACGAGTGACTTGATCTTGCCATTGTCATGGAAGTTGCCAATTTCAAGGAATAATCGTCAGTCATTGTCGCTGTATTCTTTAAAAAAACAAAGAGATATGCACACTATTTCGGTTTTTTGAAATTAGTGAAGTTGAATTCATTAGGCCCATATATCCTCTATCGACAGACCTTTAGTGTTGTCTAAATACACAATATGATGTTTAGTAGCGCTACACTTTGAAAAAAATGGGTACCATTTTTTTTCTAATTTTTAAATATGATTGTTTAGACATAAACGGGACTATTGCTATTTGATAGTTGACATTGATGTTGAAAAGAATGGGTGTTGGAATGCTATAGTTGCTATGCTATTGTTGCTATGCTTTTGTTGCTATGCTATTGTTGCTATGCTATTGTTGCTATGCTATTGCTATGCTTTTGTTGGTATGCTATTGTTGATATGCTACTGTTGCTATGCTTTTGTTGCTATGCTATTGTTGCTATGCTACAGTTGCTGCGTTGCTAATATTGCAGAGTAACTGTTAATAAACCAAATAATTAAAATATCTATTTCATATTCAAAACATGTTAATAAAGTTCTGTTAGTAGAGTCGATAAAGTAAATGTAGTACTTTTGCTTCTAAAAGAAAAGACGTTTTGGGTCATTTTATCATATGGTTTGATCTCAATATAAGGGTAGAGAAAAAGTGTCCAAAATTTGATATTTGATTTTCAATTGTCAATTTTAATTTTTGTATTTCAATTTTTTATCCTAAATTTTGATTTTTATCTAAAAAATTTTAATATCTCATTATGCATTTGTATGTAACTTTTGATTTTCGAATTCAAATGGCCCGCGTACACGGATATAGCTAGCTAACTAATTTTTGGCCACAACATTTTTAAAATATCGCTTTTTATCACCATAACATAACAAAACGATAGATTTGTATGAAGTCTAATGTTCTCAAAAACCGACTGTTCATTTTACTTGTTTTAGATTCGCTTTCACTTTGTTAGAAATCCTAGTTCAATCTTTACGTCTAGTGGTTTTTGCGTACTTATCACGGCCTGCATTCAAAAGGAACCTCGCTTATCAAGGGAAATCTTAATAACTTCTAATGGTTTCAATAGTTTCTAAGGGTCAAATGAACCGGACTTCGCCAGGGCCATATTCGTATCGTCTTCCCTACGTCAAAACGATTAACCTTTCAAATGTGTAGATCTAATACCTACCAGAGCATAAGATATTACCCGAAACTACCATATTAACTTTCTTTGAAATCCTTGTAATTACACATTTAGTAATTTGCGTTAGGAATATGCTGAAAACTTGAAATAGAACTTAATCAAGGGGAATCATTCTAAAATTGTAATCCCGATTTATTTTTAGCATTTACTTAAAAATCGGGACAAATCGGAACTTTTGTCTAGTTTTGGCATTTTATAATACGAAATATGTAAAAACCGGAAGAAATGTTAATTAACTTTTTATATCACAAAAGTTCAAACTCCGACTTAATACCCATTTGTGCTTCTAAAGAGTTTGCATCAATGCGAAAACGTTTTATGACAACGCCTGGACTATAATTTAGATTGTAATTGCTTATATATATATATATGTATACTGTGCCTGCAGGTCACAAATTCCGAACTACTTATGCTTAGTTGATAAAAGCAGATTCTGGTAAAAAAACTTTGAAGACGTCATGGGATCAGAAATGACTATGCACATGCTGTAACGAACATACATGTAATAAATAATTTTATACCAAATGCAACGTCTTACAGCACTCTACCGTGGCTAACTCTAACTGGATTCTAGTTCAAAACTCGGTAAAAATCGCGGCACAACTCGCAACTGCGACTTATAACTAGCGGGCGCAACTTACAGCTAGCGGCCACGTGTTACAATTATAACTCGTGGCCGCCAGTTTCACCGCCAGAAGCAGTGTGGATCTGATCTGTGGAATATGTATGTCACGTAGTGGGTCAGCGAATTGTATAGTATGAAGACGTGGTCGCGACTTATGAGCAAGTAATTACGGCAGCGACTTATGACTATATAACTCGCGGCCGCGACTTAGAATACGCGATTGCAATTTATAACATGCGACAGCGAGAGCCATTAATTACAGCAGCAACTTATGAATATATAACTCGAGGGCGCAACTTATAACATGCGGCCGCGACTTGTGAATTATAACACGCGGCCGCGATTTATAACTAGCGGCCGCGCATTACAACAGACTTCTTTAAAACATTAAAAAAACGTGTGTCATATAACAAATCTGTTACGTGATAGTAAGTCTAATAACTTGATGCACATATCTAATCCATCTTCTGCGTCTTTTGCAATTTTTATGTTCTGCGTATGCACATAGGAAAATAAAAGCTCGTGCATGTTTCTGTTGCGATGAATAGGGTGATGTTTAATGCCTAATAAGTTGTTAGGAATATGCAAGTCATCATCGATGGTAACGCCTTTTTTCTCAAAGTCAACTGTTTCCGGAAATTGAATAAGTATAACGGGTTTTCATCCAGGTGTATAAGCAGATTTTTGAATCGTGCGCAAATTCCATGTGTGAGCAAATTCCATGTGTGAGCAAATTCATTTAACTCTCTTTGTATTATCGGCATAAATCAAAATAAGAGGCATTCTTGATGCGTATCCAGTTGAGGTCGATACATATGACCATTGACCATGGAATGAAAAAATTAGCTGCAACTCGTTGCTTCCTAATTGAGTTTTCGTACGGATAACTATCAGAGAAGTCGGTGTGAAAAACTTGCAAATATTTACAGTATACGTTTTCTCTATCTTTATCCATTTTTAATTCCCGCCGCCGGATCAGGTGGCTATGAGCATTGTTTAGTTGACTGAACCCCTACTGAAATCAGTGTGCTGAGACATTTCAGGCCTGTTTAAACAAAAATCCACAAAATCGTTTATGTTGACACAGCTCTCTTTCTCGCTATTCAATGTTTAACCGCTTTTTGCATGTCTGTTTGTTCCACAGCAACTTGAAGTGCGAACTTGGAGAAATGTGATAAGGTCGAAGCTTCACATTTTGTCATAGTTAATAGAAAGACAGTTAGTTTCAAAGCGGAGACCGTCCTATTGTTTTATGTTATTTGTAGAGGCGTTTGAAAAGCAGTTTAATCGCTGTAAACCGAAAAAGGGCAGATGCCTGTAGATCGAAGTCTCGTGCGTCTCTAATTTAAATATAAACAAAGAACCTGCTAAAACTTTTGTAGGCACACAATCAGAAAAGCAGTTGCAGGAAACCAAAAAGGGAGATTTTCCGGAGCAAGGCGCCGAAAATTGAATATAAATAAAGAAAATATCCTCGGATTAATCTCATTTATAGATTCTTCAATAGGTCGCTTTAATCATGGTGACCACCAGACTCACTTTCTAAAGTGGTCCCTTTTGTGACGTAATGCATCATGTAAAGCAAAAACCAAAATTGCGTAAATTGCCGTAAATTCTGGACCGAAGCGCCCAAGTTTCGCTGTAAACAAAGAAGGTACCCCTGCATATATTCGTCGTAAACTCAAAATAAATAAATAAAATACCCCAGATTAAACTTACTGACGCAGCGTTTAACAAAATGAGTCAGTTTATTCTCCAGAATCATAAAATGCGCGGATTCCTATAAATGCCAAAACCGGTCTACTTTAAGTCAATCGAATGAAGATCACCTTCTCATTTTAAACTTAAGTCCCGGGCATTGAAAAAGAGTAGTTATCACCATGGAGATTTCCAGACTCTCTACTTTACCCTGAGGCCATACGTCTGACGGTTAATGTAAACAAAGAATACGGTAGTGTGCCTGCAAGCGTGATTCTGGCATAAGTTTGTTAAATACTCGTTCCTTTTACGTAACCACCGATAAAATTTCTACTATCTACTGAACGGACATAGCATCAATTCCGGATATGTTTCAACTAGAACTGGAGGTATTAGCTGTGAAATAAAGTTACAATGTACAAAACTCCTGAAAAAAATCCTTTTTTTTTTAACAGCGGGACTCAATGGTCACGTAGGACAACAAGGTTTTGTGATCACGTTCTGTGCATTTTCTTTATTACTTTTTTTTTAACTGTTACAGAGCATATCAAATTATCCAGATTAGTCGTTAACCTTTAAATGACGGCCGGCTTTTAAAAATTCCCCCTCAGTAAGCAAATAACCGGTCTTCTCACACCTGAGATGCGATTGGTGATTGATTACACGAGCTAGATGGTCTCTAGCTCGGTACAGTTGGGTAGGTGAAATCATAATTTAGTTCTCCAGAGTTTTGGCAGATCATCTATGGGAATTTACCTGATTATGGCCGGATATGCGCCACCCCGAAAATTAGATTGAGCAGGTGGCACGAGACAAATAAGACAAAAAAAATCACACCGATCGATATCCTAACTAGCCCCGTCGAGCTAACCAGAGAGGCGAAAACCGAGAAATAAGGAACCCATTGTAATGTTTTGGGCCAGAACAACCATAGATTCTTACACATTTGGCAACAAGAAATATAATAAACCAACATGTAAGCCACAATAACCTAATGCTTCCTTTATCGTTAGACCATAGGCCACGGGGAACGTTTAAATAAAACGGTTAAATTATTTCTTTAAGTTTACTTGTAAGAGAAATTGAGTGCTGATGACGTTGAATTGTTTCAAGATATTGATTGCCGCCCCATAAGGGGCGGCTCTTAGTCCGCCAGGCGTGAATAAAGAAGATTTTTTTGCAGAGCGAAATGTTGCGTTTCGTGCTGTGCTACTTGATTTCGTGTAAACAAACTTCTTAAGTAGTACAGCTTCGAAGTAGCACAAACTTTAAAATAAACGAATAGAACCTAAGAAAAATTAATTGTGAAGCTGTACTTAAAGGCCCGGTTTGTGACATCAAACTGTCATGGCGGCGAGCATAGAAAGTTTTGAGTGAGTATCATTGTGTAACTGACACTGATGCGATGATGACAGTGATCTGGAAGAATCTTTTAATGATGACAACTTTATACATTCTTGCATTACATAGCTGTGAAGAACACTTTGTTGATAATGTTGATAGCTAGCTTGATCAATTTCCATGCTGGACTCATCATTTGAACACTGCTAAAAAGCCTACACCCTCTGGAGGTAGCTAGCTAGCTATAAGTGAAGTTCTGTAAAGTCCTGTAAAGTAGTCACAAGTTTGGATTTGGGAAAGAGGGCAGGGAGCACTCGCATTTTTCCAAACGTCCAATTAACGTTCGGCTAAACTTCAGAAAATGTACACAAGAAAATTTAATAAAATATAAACTGCAACACGGTTACGCACCTACTCACCGAGTCCACTTGGACATTCTCATTATTTGTGTGTAGAAGTGCGTATTTTTTGCGTTTGCAGCTTTTATATGATGTTTGGAGATTTTTGTTTTTTTAAAAGTGACTATCTGCGTTTGCAGCTTTTATATGATAACCAAGATTTTTCTGTACAAATTCTAAAGCTGCTCCTGGCGTTCTTCACGAAACCACCCACCCACCCACCATGACAAATGTCCATTTAGCTCTGCAGCAACAAAGGTTTATGGGGTTGTTTACAAAAAGTAATGTAGCTAGCATGCTCAAAGAAAAAGGAGGCAGAGAGGTAGTCTAAAAGCGTATCAAAGTGTACAAGGGGAAGGGCTTCGAAGGGCTTACATATCTACGCTTTAAAATATTATTGCAGTTTTTTATGTATCTTTTCTGCAAAAATGCGTGTTTATTTCAACTTAACACCTTAGACCTGCCATAGTTACCCATATTGTCCTTTTTTCAAGTAACGTGTTATAATTAATAATCATTAAGTTTATTTTTCGGGGAGGGGTGATCTGTACGTTCGGGAAAGGGGTAAGTCAAAAGCAAAGCATACAATGGAGTATAAGATTGACGATTTATAGTACGTATGCATTTTTGAATAGACCCATTATAGTAGTTGTTGACAAATGATTTTTGTCTGTTTTACCCGCATGTGACTGATTAATCCTTGAACTAAACTTCTTTTTTTGGATTGCTTATTTGATCAATTATATATTTTTTAGAGTCAAAAAAGGACAAATTTGATGGAGATCCTAACTGGAAAAATAAAGGACGTACTTGTAAATGATTAAAGGAAATGTCCTTCTCATACGTTACAACCAGTAAACCACAAGGTTTTTTGGCTTGAAGTTGCAGAAAAACTTGCCACCATTAACATGAACTGATGCATATATCAATAGATTTTGTTTTTGCAGATTTAGTAGTTTGTTTAGCAGATTTTATAGATTATGCCTTTAAATTTTTTAACCTATAAATTTGATTTAAAAATAATAAAGCTGCAGGTCTACTATTATGGTAACCGTTGGCCTGATTTTTTTTTATGTTTTTATTTTGTATGATATATACTTTTACATTTTTTATGCGTGTGCCTGAACAAAGTGTTATTTTGTCATTTTTTAATTTCTTTTTTAAATAAATATTTATAAAATTTTATTTTAAATGCTTCACAGACTGCATTTTAAACGTTTTGAAAGTATCAATTGTGCATGCAAAACAGTATAAATATAATCTAATTTACAGTGAGGTAGAATGTAGCAAGAAATTCAGCCGTATTTCACTGTATATAATATATACTGTACTGTGCAAAATAATTCTTTAAAAAACTTGACTGGAAATATTTTGTTATTCTTTCCGGATCCTAATAGTTATAGACTGTTTTGCTGCTCTTGAAAAAATCCACTAGAAACAAAATCGAATGTGTATGTAACTTGCAGATTTAAACCTAGCATAGAAGCTTGCGGAGGTGGGATGTGCACACGTGGTCAGATAAAACGCACTGCGTATCCTTTCATTGTGCACTTCGCGTGTTGGTGCAACCTCGACCCCAGGGTTTATAAAAAGAGAACCAGACCTGGGGTCAAGGTTGGTGTTGGGGCTAATCATCGCTTTGGAAATTAAGGGGTGCATATGTATCATCTTTGAAAGAGCAACTGTCGTATCAGGGTAAACAAGGGCGGCAAGTAGTTGCAACTATAACTAGTAATGTTTACATTAGAACGGTTGGTTGACCTCTATTGATTTATAGGATGTATAGTTGTTGTTGACCAATTACAATATAATACATTTCGGTTTCTAGGTCTCTGTTATCGATTCCGTTTGTCTCGTTTGACTTTAGTTATTTTCTGCGAGCCACGTCACCGGGAAAATAAAAGCATCAATAATTAATTTTTTGTGACTATACTGTATGCTGTTTAGCAACAAATGCTACCATTTTGACCCACACAACATCCAATTCGTTCCCAAACTGTAGGGAAATCGTTTCTGACTTTTCACTCGTCACACCTGGAAATACTTGATTATAAGAAAAGCAACTTTCCTCCCGGCGTAATTGCTCTTAGCTGGCCTGAACAGTACTTCAGAGAGATAAAAGATGTAAAAAACCTATTCTCGAGAGAATCTTTTATGTAGCGTATTCTTGTCCTGTTCTAAATCCAACGACCTTGCTTAGAAATAAGTCTTTCGTCCACATTATTCTATGTCGCTGCTGTAGCACAACTATAACGCAAACTATTCAAGCCGTTAATTTCCAGAGAGGTTTGCCTCATTTTCTATTTCCCTACCACGAACCTTGCATGCTATCAAGATTGCAACCTGAACCTTTTTTTCAAGGGAGGCAACGTTACAGAAGGTTATCGCTATCATTTTTCCATCTCTATGCTGGTCGTTTTATGCAAATGAGTGCTTGATATCGTGATGTGTCTGAACCTAATACTCAGCAACTTTGAGATTCGAAAAAGGCCACAGTAATAACGTAAATTCGGAAAAGTTATTTATTCAACCACTTTGAAATAAGACACCAGACCACCTTCCAATGCCATATCAACAAAGAGAAGATATATATGTAAAAGAAATCCATTAATATGGTGAGATCATGTGATACCGTAAATTGCAGTTGTTAATACTTTCTTCGTTCGAGGTCTCCAAAACGAGGTGTCAACAAATTGCAACATAAGAAGGTCTGCTGGCAAGTTTTTCATCTCGTTGTTGTCTTTACACCACACCACGTAAACCATCAGCTGTTTCTTTGATTTCATCATTCTCGGGCACATTTTAAAATAAACAATTTTAAAGAAAAAAGAAGAAGATTCAAATCTTGTTCCTCTTGGAGTAGACTTCCGGCAAGGAGTATTAGTTCTTTTTTCACGGCTCAAGTACCCTCCGTCAAGGAGTATCAATGCTTGTCATGCGGACTTCTTCGTCACAGAGTCTATTAATTTTGTTGTTGAAATACAGAAGAATAAACCATTTGGAGAGAACAGCGCTAATAATACGCTGAAAGCCACACTGGTAGAATTAAAGTTCCCGAAGCGCCACACATCTATAAATGTCTAATTGTAGATCAACGCATGAAAAATTATTCTCGCTTTTTCAATCTTTTGCTTTGAGCTGACTACAGAAAGAATTCTAGCTACATGCACTTATGTTTCGTTTGTCAGTGCAGGTGTATTAGAATGTACCTCTTTTCCATAAAAATAGCAGATTTTTGAGGTTAGATCTGTAAGAAATAAAAGTTTTGATGTTCTTATTTGTTCTGGTTTCTGACCTAAATCTTATAGCTATCACCTCTATGCAATTTAAGGTCGCTTCCCTCCTTGACATGGCCAACATTTTTTCGTCGTCTAAATTAAAGACAATCGTGTTAGACCGATAACAATCTACTACCTTTCAACCGTGCTTTCCTCTATCTTATATTTTAATCAGATTCTGTCCCTTAGCAGGAAGTTCCTTACCTTCGACAACATATTTTTTTTTGCTCGTTTAACATTGTTTCGTTCAAGTTTGGCATGATCTTGTGCAGAGCCTTGTCCATTTCCTTCGAGTGTTTGAACTGAACCTTTCTTCCACTGTGTCTTCTAGTGATCGCTTTATACTTTAGGTTGTCATCAGCACAATCTCGTTCATTGAATCAGCAATAGCTTTCTTGATTTTTTTAGTGATATCGTACGAATCCAAGTTAAATATTCTGGTAATTTTTTGGACTGTATACTGGTTGGTTCAGCAACCTTATTCTAGGAAAATAATTATTTTAAAAATGCGCGTTAATTAGATATCCAGTGTGTTAAAAAGTTACTAGTCAATTTAAAAACTGTAATAAAAGTTTAAAAATATATTTTTCTAGCAATCGCAATACAAAGCACACGCGCACGCATACTTCTTTCATCTTCTGTTTGATCAACGCAAAAAAAAATTAGTACTGAGAGGGTTCCTTCACTTAATGTGATTAAGGTAGACTGGAGGGCAGCTAATGTTAAAATATATTAAAGTTTAATATTAAAGTTAGTGACTTGGTAATCATCTACACCAGTGCTGAGTTTTCAGAAAATGGTAATTAATGTTAGAAATATATAATTACAATAACAATTATTTAAGTAGAAATATGCGAGTTACTCACCACTACGAGCGTTGTCGTTCATCTCAATCTTTCTCTCGAAAATCCACTTGCCTCCAACCAATCAGTTGCCTTTTTCTTCTTGATTCATACCTGGAATTTTTACAGGTCTACCAAATAATCTTGCTGTCAATTTTCCAAATATCTTCATATAATATACACGAAAATCCTGAGAATTAGACAACTTCGTAACGAACCTGAAATTCAAGTTTTAAGTAAAAGCTGTTGTCATATATAATTAGGCTGAGGATATTTTACAAAAGGTTAGTAAAGAACTAATTATTTTACCATTAACTTCAATTCCATTAGGAGGTTTTCGATATCAGCAACTACCACCAAAGGATCGTCACCTTTTTGACCTTACTAAATAAATCAAATATTACTTTAATTCTAAATTCTTCAAAACAAAGCATAATTACATTTATTACGTCGAAGAATGGCGACCTACCCGTTTGAAACATTTGAAACTAAATGGATTTTCGTCGAAGGTTGACAGGCCTGTCATCATTTGAATTATTTTATATTGTAAAACTTACGTTTCATTAGATGGCTTTTTCATGAATGATCAGCTTTGTACAAATTTCATCTGTTGTTATTTTTCTTTATATCGACTACGTTTTCATTCGATGGCGATTTCACGAATATCAGCCTGTTTAAAGCTTTATCCGTTGTTATTTTCCTTTATATCGACAACGTTTCCATCGGATGGCTCTTTCATTAATCATCAACTTGGTAACAATTTATCCGTTATTTTTCTCTATATCACGAAGATTTCTTCCTTCGTTTTTGTATGAAAATTTCACTATTATGTTCTTCAAACGTTAACTAGTTGAAACCTGATTGAGGATCAATGATGCTATGATGCTCACACATTATTTTCCAATTTTTGAATTATAATTTAAAATTATTAGGTAATCTAGCCAGCAGTACTAACCAACATCCCAGTAGATACTGGGTTGAACCTTTCCACGCTGGCTAGAAGCTTCGATTATTTCGCTGAATTTTTTATAAGGACTATCAAAATAAATTATCTACAAAAAATGTTTGCAAATAAGTCCTTTTGGAGTTGTTTAAAAAAAGCAAAGAGTATCACTTTACTCAATTTCAATTTAATTAGATCAAATTACACATATGTTAGGCACCGTCACCACCGCCACCAACAGTTTCTATTTAACAAAGAAGTACTATATTTATATTATGTGATAATTTATTCCCGAATTACAAAAATATAGATGTATAGCACCACAACAACCAGAACAAAAATTATAGCAGCAAATTAATAGTATTCTAAGTCATATTTTTTTTCATAACTTCGAATAAGTTTTCTAATTTTGAACTTAGATAAAATAACACAGACGATGAGCACCGCCGCCATCGCCACCAACATTTTGAAGACGATTGCAATATATATTTTTCGCTTATCGCAGATTATTTCCATGATTTTAGAATTAGATAATATGGAATATGTGTTAAGCACCACTGCCACCAAATTTCTCTAATTAGCAAGGTACTAGTAGTATGTTCTGTATTTTCTTTGATAAGGTAAAAATAGCATTCTTCGTCTTTGAATTAGATGGCAAATGGCTAATATATTTTCTTGTGATGCTTTGTTTCCTATTCTCACATTATTTTCCAACTTTAGCACAATATTTTAGAATTAATAGGTGTCTAGCCAGCAGTACTAACCAACATCAAAATACTGGGTTGAACCTTTCCACGCTGGCTAAGAGCTTCGATTATCTCGCTGAATTTTTGATTAAGCTATGACTTAACAAATATCTACAAAAATCTTTGAGAAAAGGGTTAAGCACAAAATTTTCTAATTGACAAATTAGTGGTACATTGAGACATTTTGTTTGATAATTTGAAAACAATTTAATTGAGAATTACGAAAACTTGCATAGATGTTAACCACTGCAATCACCAGCACAACATTATAAGAAGTGAATTAATTTTATTCTAGGTAAAATTTTGTTTCAAAATTTGATATTATCTCTCTGATTTTAGAATTGAATAAATCAACACATATGCTAAGCATCACCACCACCACCCAAATTTTTGTAATTAGCAAAGTGGAAATTCATTGAGATATTTTAGTTCAACATCTGAGAACAATTAATTCTACTTGCATAGATGTTACGCACTGCAATCACCAGCACAAAATTATAAGAAGCGAATTAATTTTATTCTAGGTAAAATTTTGTTTCAAAATTTGATATTATTTCTCTGATTTTTGAATTGAATAAATCAACACAATGTTAAACACCACCACAACCACCAAATCCCCAGCACAAAATTATAAGAAGCGAATTAATTTTATTCTAGGTAAAATTTTGTTTCAAAATTTAATATTATTTCTCTGATTTTAGAATTGAATAAATAAAGACAATGTTAAGCGCCACCACCACCACCAAATTTTCTGATTAGCAACGTAGAAATTCATTGAGTATTTTAGTTCAACATCTGAAAACAATTTATTCTAGAATTAAGAGAACTTTCATTTGATGTTAAGCACTGCAATCACGAGCACAAAATTATAAGAAGCGAATTAATTTTATTCTAGGTATAATTTTGTTTCAAAATTTAATATTATTTCTCTGATTTTAGAATTGAATAAATAAAGACAATGTTAAGCACCACCACCACCACCACCAAATTTTCTGATTAGCAACGTAGAAATTCATTGAGTATTTTAGTTCAACATCTGAGAACAATTTAATTGCGAATTACGAAAACTTGCATAGATGTTAAGCGCTGCAATCACCAGCACAAAATTATAAGAAGCGAATTAATTTTATTCTAGGTAAAATTTTGTTTCAAAATTTAATATTATTTCTCTGATTTTAGAATTAAATAAATCAACACATATCCTAACCATCACCACCACCACCAAAATATTTGAATTAGCAAAGTAGAAATTCATTGAGTATTTTTAGTTTCAACATCTGAGAACAATTTAATTGCGAATTACGAAAACTTGCATAGATGTTAAGCACTGCAATCACCAGCACAAAATTATAAGAAGCGAATTAATTTTATTCTAGGCAAAATTTTGTTTCAAAATTTGATATTATTTCTCTGATTTTAGAATTGAATGAATAAACACAATGTTAAGCACCACCACCACCACCAAATGTTCTAATTAGCAACGGAGAAATTTATTGAGATATTTTAGTTCAACATCGGAAAACAATTTATTCTAGAATTACGAAAACATGCATAGATGTTAAGCACTGCAATCACGAGCACAACATTATAAGAAGCGAATTAATTTTATTCTAGGTAAAATTTTGTTTCAAAATTTAATATTATTTCTCTGATTTTAGAATTGAATAAATAAAGACAATGTTAAGCGCCACCACCACCACCAAATTTTCTGATTAGCAACGTAGAAATTCATTGAGTATTTTAGTTCAACATCTGAAAACAATTTATTCTAGAATTAAGAGAACTTTCATTGATGTTAAGCACTGCAATCACGAGCACAAAATTATAAGAAGCGAATTAATTTTATTCTAGGTATAATTTTGTTTCAAAATTTAATATTATTTCTCTGATTTTAGAATTGAATAAATAAAGACAATGTTAAGCACCACCACCACCACCACCAAATTTTCTGATTAGCAACGTAGAAATTCATTGAGTATTTTAGTTCAACATCTGAGAACAATTTAATTGCGAATTACGAAAACTTGCATAGATGTTAAGCGCTGCAATCACCAGCACAAAATTATAAGAAGCGAATTAATTTTATTCTAGGTAAAATTTTGTTTCAAAATTTAATATTATTTCTCTGATTTTAGAATTAAATAAATCAACACATATCCTAACCATCACCACCACCACCAAAATATTTGAATTAGCAAAGTAGAAATTCATTGAGTATTTTAGTTCAACATCTGAGAACAACTTAATTGCGAATTACGAAAACTTGCATAGATGTTAAGCACTGCAATCACCAGCACAAAATTATAAGAAGCGAATTAATTTTATTCTAGGCAAAATTTTGTTTCAAAATTTGATATTATTTCTCTGATTTTAGAATTGAATGAATAAACACAATGTTAAGCACCACCACCACCACCAAATGTTCTAATTAGCAACGGAGAAATTTATTGAGATATTTTAGTTCAACATCGGAAAACAATTTATTCTAGAATTACGAAAACATGCATAGATGTTAAGCACTGCAATCACGAGCACAACATTATAAGAAGCGAATTAATTTTATTCTAGGTAAAATTTTGTTTCAAAATTTGATATTATTTCTCTGATTTTAGAATTGAATAAATAAAGACAGTGTTAAGCACCACCACCACCACCACCAAATTTTCTGATTAGCAACGTAGAAATTCATTGAGATATTTTAGTTTAACATCTGAAAACAATTTATTCTAGAATTAAGAAAACTTTCATTGATGTTAAGCACTGCAAGCACGAGCACAAAATTATAAGAAGCGAATTAATTTTATTCTAGGTAAAATTTTGTTTCAAAATTTGATATTATTTCTCTGATTTTAGAATTGAATAAATAAAGACAGTGTTAAGCACCACCACCACCACCAAATTTTCTGATTAGCAACGTAGAAATTCATTGAGATATTTTAGTTTAACATCTGAAAACAATTTATTCTAGAATTAAGAAAACTTGCATAGATTTTAAGCACTGCAATCACCAGCACAAAATTATAAGAAGCGAATTAATTTTATTCTAGGTATAATTTTGTTTCAAAATTTAATATTATTTCTCTGATTTTAGAATTGAATAAGTAAAGACAGTGTTAAGCACCACCACCACCACCAAATTTTCTGATTAGCAACGTAGAAATTCATTGAGATATTTTAGTTTAACATCTGAAAACAATTTATTCTAGAATTAAGAAAACTTGCATAGATTTTAAGCACTGCAATCACCAGCACAAAATTATAAGAAGCGAATTAATTTTATTCTAGGTATAATTTTGTTTCAAAATTTAATATTATTTCTCTGATTTTAGAATTGAATAAATAAAGACAGTGTTAAGCACCACCACCACCACCAAATTTTCTGATTAGCAACGTAGAAATTCATTGAGATATTTTAGTTTAACATCTGAAAACAATTTATTCTAGAATTAAGAAAACTTTCATTGATGTTAAGCACTGCAAGCACGAGCACAAAATTATAAGAAGCGAATTAATTTTATTCTAGGTAAAATTTTGTTTCAAAATTTGATATTATTTCTCTGATTTTAGAATTGAATAAATAAAGACAATGTTAAGCAGCACCACCACCAACAACATATTTTAATTAGCAAAGTAGAAATTCATTGAGATATTTTAGTTCAACATTGGAAAACATTTTAAATGCGAATTACGAAAACATGCATAGATGTGAAGCACTGCAATCACCAGCACAAAATTATAAGAAGCGAATAAATAGTATTCTAGGTAAAATTTTGTTTTAAAATTTGATATTATTTCTCTGGTTTTAGAATTAAATAAATCAACACAATGTTAAGCACCACCACCACCACCAAAATTTTTATAATAGCAAAGTAAAAATTCATTGAGATATTTTAGTTCACAATCTGAAAACAGTTTATTCTAGAATTAGGAAAACTTGCATAGATGAAACCACCAGCACAAAATTATAATAAGCAAATTAATAGTATTCTTTTTGAAATTTTGCTTTAAAACATAATGCTATTTTTCTAATTTTGGTCTTGTGGTAAATTGAGATAATTTTCGGATTTTTATATTTGATAACATAACATATATTTTAAGCACCACCAACACCACCAAAAGTTTCCAATTAGCAAAGTAGTAATTCATTGAGATATTTTAGTTCAACATCTGAAAACAATTTATTCTAGTATTACGAAAAATTGCATTGATGTATAGCACCACAACGAATGGCACAAAATTATAAAAAGGAAATCAATAGTATTCTACGTAAAATTTATTTCCAAATTTAATGTTTATTCCTTGACTTTAGAATTAGATAAATTAAGACATGTTACACACCGCTACCGCCACTACCACTAAAAGCTTTCAATTGGTAACATAGGATTGTACTATAAAATTTTCTCTAATCTTAGATCATTTCACTGATTATAGAATTAGATAATATGGAATATGTGTTAAGCACATAAAATATTCAGATATTTTGTTTTATAATCTGAAGAAAATTTTCCGGAATTACAAAAATTTGCATAGATGTTAGGCAACACAACCACCATCACAAGAATCCAAATTATACGTAACATTTTTTTCTGATTTTTAAATTTGATAAAAGTAGTATGTTTTGAAAAGGATGGGTTGACCTAGCTTGTATTCCGCATTTTTTCGGAGAAAAGAACCATCCTGTTTGGAAACCCGAATTTTGGCCTTGTTCTGTATCTCCAATCACAAGTAAACCTTCGGTGCTACTGTAATAGATGATAGTCTATATTATGCACCACCACCAGCAAAAATTTCTAATTAGCAAGTTAGTGGATCTAATGTGGTATTTTGTTTACTAAACTCAGATGTTTTTTCCGAATTTGAAGTTGTGTTTTGGAATTAGCATGTAAATTGGTCAGTAATGCTAACCAACATCCCAGTAAATACTGTGTGTCCACGCTGGCTAAAAAATTATGGCTAATTAAAAAAAATTATTTCTGCATCGCTGGGCAAAATAGTTATGTGAAAAGCAGTTTGTAGGCGCTTTTTTAGAATGGCCAAACAATACAACTTTGCCAGGACTAAAAAGGTCTAAACAATCGAAGAACTGGGCATGCTGACATCAAGAAAAATTAGTACCGTTTAAGATTTTGGATCTAGTAAAATAGCCTAATATCCTAGTCTTAAGTTAGCTGAAGCTCGAAATACGTGTTACTTACATAAAAACGGCTTCTTAATTGCTTGTGGTTACGAACTTGATTATTCTTCACTCCTTTCCACATTTCCGTGATTTTAACTTCACAACTTCTGATGGTTTTCGCAATAGAAGTGTTAAAATGTAACGAACAGCAAAGGCGAAATTTATCGTATACTTGCCACTACTCTGAAGCTTTTTGACCTACAATTAATAAAAGAATAAGAAATAAAAGGCAATAAATATGGAACATGTTGGACAGATGTAAAAAAGGTATTGGAATTATTTTGTATGAAAATAAAGTTAATTTTTCAAGTTTCTTATGAGCTTGATATGGTTTACAGGAAATGATATTAATTTCGCATCTTACCGTGTGCTGATGCTGTCACGATTATTTTGATGAGATAAAGGTCTAAATAAATAGTTCGATTTGAAACTTTCTTTCTTTAGCTAAATACGTGAGATTCATATACAAAGAAAATACTTACGTCCTGATAGCGCAATGTAGTCTTCCGTATTCAATATCTGCTCACTGCTGTGTAATACAATTATCAACTTTCACTTGCTAAACAACAAAATCGCTTCCAATATCGCCTTCAAACCAATCTTGCAAAATTAAACGAGGCCTAAATTACCCATTTGGATCATATGCCCACAATTCCGTACAATTATCGACTTTCGGTTGACAGACAACAAAATTAATTTCCATTTTACGTTCAAACCAAGCTTTTAAAATCGTACTAGGACTAAATTATCCATTTTGATGATATGCTCACAACTCCGTACAATTATCGACTTTCGTACAAAATTTATCACAAAATTTTTTTCGTAAATGTAGGCATAAAAAAATTATCCAAATTAGAATTATAAAACATAGTAACATCATAAATTATATGCTATCTCATAAAATTTAATTTATACAATAAATAACCCCTTAAATAGTAGGCTTTATGATATATTGGATTCTAACAATAAGAATTTATAAAATAGTGGCATGTCATTTAGACAATGAAACATGCCTTCTAGTGGTAGAATTTATGCATAAAATTAGATGTCATAAAATATAAAATATAAATACTTTTGTTAACTGCTCAAAAATGTGAAAAAAAGGTGGCTGTACCGGCATCTATATTATTTTAAAAATATATTCAATCAAATTCTTCCCAATTGTAATTTCCTCAAGTAATTTAGGGAATTACGTAAAAGAATGAGAAAATTATTCATTTCTACATCGTACGTAATAATCAAAACCAGGAAAAGATGTAATGAAATGATGCATGACAAATTCATTCAAGCGTAAGCTAAACTTCAAACTAACTCTCTCGATGCGCTATGTATATATTTTACTAAATATAGTCTAGTTCTTTTCGTCCATAACATGATGCTATCAATTCTCTACATGACTTACACGTAAAAGTTAACAAAAGAGGAAAATATCGCGTCGTGTTTCTCATGTTGTCTGCAGAACAATTTGCGTAAGAGGCATTTCCAATAGCTCATGATATCGCATATTAGCAGCAAAAAATAAACAAGAAGCAAAATAATACACTTTTAAAAATGATTCAGTCAATACGCAATTAAAAATATACAAACAAATGTTTGCATTCGCAGTATTTCTGCATTGACAGGTTGTCATTTCAAAAAACAAAACAATTTATTTGTCAAAATAAATAAAACGTTGGAAAGCAGTAAATAGCTACAATTACATGATTAGATGCAAAAATATTAGCACTTTGTACAATTAAAGATATTAGCACTTTGTACAATTAAAAACATAACATCTCTTGTCAAAAACACATTGTCTTTCCTGGAAACCATTGAAATTGTAAGCTTCTTCACAAATTGTTGAAAATAACCATTAGTTTCTTGTTGTCGTTTCATGTTTTTTTCTTCGGCCTATAATTATAAACATGCATCAGAAGTGTACGACATTTTCACTGGCAACAAATTATATTCAATTCTTTGACCAAATATAAATTCATGCTTTATTTCAGACAATAAAAACACAAATGACCTGTAAATTTCTATAATCCTTTAAAAAAATTTACTTAATTTTTTTCTCGATTAAAAAAATAAAATATAAAAATTAAAAAAAAAGAACTGGTTCAGAAATATTTTTAGCTGTGCTCCAATATAACGTTCACTTGTTATGAATGCCAAAAGTAAATTTTAAAATTTGTTTTGGGGAAAATATTTTTAATAGATGTAGACAGAAACTCACCAAGTAAACTCTAACAGTTTACATGCCATTAAAAAATCTGGATAGCCTAACCTTAGATCTAAATAGGTAAAAATTCGTTCTTCCTTACCTACAAGATGATGTTTTTCGTTAGCCAACATTAACTAAATCACATAATCAACGATAATCGAAAACTCGCCATATATATTTATTGATCCACTCTTTATATGTTTAGGATTGTTTATACCTCTTTGACTATCACATTCGTTTATTTTGAGATCAAAATGAAGTCAAATTACCGTAACAGCCGTGCGCAATTTTTGTTAAGTAATTGCATTGATACCACGTACTCTGACAAAGAAGCAAAATACATTGACAGGTTGCACCACAGCTAGTTACTACTCAAGAGTGGATCGTTTCTTGTTACGTTGCGTTGAGATAAGCATAGGATTGATATATTTGGCAATTGTCTAATTATGCGGTTGCTGTGATTGCACAACTTTAGTAGCTCAAATAGAAGATCTATATGCACTAGAACTCCCCATGCAGGTCTCACATTGGCCTTGTGGTAGAGCGTTTGCCTTCAGTGGGGAAAGCATTGGGTTCAGACTCAGCCGAGTCATGGCAGAGACTATAAAAGTGTGAATCGATTTATTCTGCTTAACGTTCAGCATGAAAATAGGATTGATATCTTAGACGGTTGTCGAGTTAAGCGGCTGTTGTGCTTGCACGCCTTTCGTAGCTCAACATTTTGATTTTTCCAGTAACAGTATATTTGACAAGAGTTTGTTACATCAGCCGACTGGAATAGTAATCTAATAAAACAAAAGTACAGTTAGGAATACAAATTCAATTTGGAAACGCGCCACGTCTAATAACGCATGCTTTTCTGACGATAAAAGTAAATCTTTTGTAGGTTTTAAAAATGCATGACACGCAATTACCAAGATCTTTATTTAAATAAATGGAAAGGGTTTATACTATAACTGATTTTTTAAACAACAAGTGTCAATTTTGCAAATTGTGATAAGCGAAACAAAGTTGTACAATGTTAAAAAAATGTTACCTTTACATTTTATGGATTGGACCAATGTGCAAGGATTTTAAATGTTGTCCATTCTTCTTCAAAAGCATTTTTATAACTGCCAGTCATCCAACACATTGTGATGTACTCGAGTGTATTTTTACTGATCTAAACATTTTTTTAATAAAATATAAACTACAACAATTTAACTACAAATAATAGAAAAATAGCAACGCAAACGGAGGAGTGAGTATCGATAATAAAATGTAAAATGCAAGTTAAGTTAAGAAAATACAGATTGCAAAATTCACTGTCGTAAGTTTTGCAGAAAGCATGATATAAGAAGAGTTACCTTTAATTGAAGAACAATATCCGCTACCATAAGCTTGTTGGAAATGCGTCGTTTAAATTAAAAAAATATATTTGACAACATGAGCGGCAAAATGTCCACTGATTTTTTTTAAATTTTAAATTGGCATTGTGATAGGCAGGTGCCTAAAAGCCTTTAAATGACTGTTTGTCAGATATCAAATTACACTTCTACTATAAACTATATTAAATGTATAGGTTATATTTTTTTTATTTAAAACGTTAAACTGACTATTATTGATTACTATTCTATGAAAACTGATTTCATTTGCAACTGTAAAATGTTAAGCTTACAAAATAGATACAGTGATCTTTCTGGCTTAATTTAATAATGAAAGAAATTTTGTATGATTGTTACGTACAAAGAAATTTTGTGATAATTCCTTCACTTCCAGTTATCTCCATACATTTTTTAAATCCTACCCCAGCTATACCCCTGCCCCACCTACACCCCTACCCTATCCTACATCCTACTCTACCCTACCCTTCCGACCTCCAAACCTATCTTACCGCATGCCACTCTACTCCTATCTCACCACACGTCACTCTGCTCTACTAAATCCCATTCCAATATATAATAACACGATAATACTTGAAATTCTTTTTATAATATTTTTAGCATCTATTTTAATTTTTTTTGAATAATAAAGGAAATTTTTATGATTGTTACGTACGAAGAAATTTTGTGATGTTATAATTCTTTCACTTCCCGTATCTCCACGTTTATCTTAAATCCTTCCCCACCTATACCCCTACCCTACCTCCTACTCTATCCTACCCTACCGACCTCCAAACCTATCACACCGCACGTCACTCTACTCCAATCTCACCACACATCACTCTACTCTAACTAAATCCTATTCCAACATGTAACATAAGACAAAAATTTTTTAAATATATAATATTTTCTGTATATAATTTGATTTTTTGATGATAAAACACAACGAAAGACGCTTTTTTGACAGCAGAATTAATTGGGAAGCAAACGAGGAGATGAAATTCACTCGCGCTAAAAACAACTGAGGAGATAAATGCATTTATAAAAAGAAGAGGAGACGGAATTCACTCTGGACAATCAAAAAAACATAGAAGGGATAGAAACCCATTTAGTTAAAAAACCACAGCAACCAAGGAGATAAATTTATTTTTTAAAAAGCAGAGGAGATGAAATTCACCCAGAGGAGATTAAATTCACTCAGGGGAGATGTAATTCACTCTGAACAATAACAAAAAACAACCAGGATAGAAATTTACCTGTATTAAAAACAACAACAACAATAACAATAAAAAAGGGGATTGGAATCACTTTTTAAAAACAACAGCAAAAGTGGAGATGAAATTCACTCACGTTAAAAACAACCCGACGAAATAAATTCATTTATAAAAAGCAAGGGAGATGGAATTCACTTTGAACAACAATTAAAATATAGAAGGGATAGAAATCCACTTATCTAAAAAACATCAACAAGCGAGGAGATAAATTTTATTTTTTAAAAAGCAGAGGAGATGAAATTCACCCAGAGGAGATTAAATTCACTCAGGGGAGATGTAATTCACTCTGAACAATAATAAAAAACAACCAGGATGGAAATTTACCTGTATTAAAAACAACAACAACAACAATAAAAAAGGGGATTGGAATCACTTTTTAAAAACAACAGCAAAAGAGGAGATGAAATTCACTCACGTTAAAAACAACCCGACGAAATAAATTCATTTATAAAAAGCAAAGGATATGGAATTCACTTTGAACAACAATTAAAGTATAGAAGGGATAGAAATCCACTTATCTAAAAAACAACAACAAGCGAGGAGATAAATTTTATTTTTTAAAAAGCAGAGGAGATGAAATTCACCCAGAGGAGATTAAATTCACTCAGAGGAGATGTAATTCACTCTGAACAATAATAAAAAACAACCAGGATAGAAATTTACCTGTATTAAAAACAACAACAAAAACAATAAAAAAGGGGATTGGAATCACTTTTTAAAAACAACAGCAAAAGAGGAGATGAAATTCACTCACGTTAAAAACAACCCGACGAAATAAATTCATTTATAATAACCAGAGGACATGAAATACACCTAACCATAATAAAAAATAGAAGGTATAGAAATACACTTATTTAGAGAGAAAAAAGTATTAGTTGGGTGTAATTCACTCTTTTTATTATCAACGAAAGAAAAGGTGGTGCAATTTATATCAGTATGGAAAATAAATAGTAAGCCTTGCTAATTTAGAAGAATAAAAACATACCTGAGTGCAGAACATATAAGCTGGAAGATGTTGTTGTTATTGTGGGAGGAATGGGTGTCGCAACGCTAAAATAAAATTTCATAAAATTAGGAACTCTAGATGTTGAAAGAACCATCAATACTTACGTGCTAACCCTATTCATACGTAGTAAATAATTTGCGTCCCTTGCGTTACACATCCATTGACGCCCCAGGGTGTTATGTTTTTATAGGAATTTCTGATGTTGCCTTACATCGTTTTGGGTAATTGTTGTTTGTGAGGTTTGGGGCTATGTGAAATTATTAATTTTAATTCAATTCTGACAAAAATGCACTGAATGAACATTACAACTCATTAAAATTTTTGTCTAACTGACGCCTCAGTTAGTTTAATTGCTTATGGTGAAATATTAAAATTTTATTCAAAGTAAGAAGAGAATACTTTTAATCTTTTACGAAAGATATACCCAGAACAATGGGTCTTAAAAAAACTTGTATTTCAACAAAAATGCAGACGTCAGCAGTGAGTATCATTAGAGGCATTGCAGACATTTGTACCAATTTTTATTACTTACGATCACAACACATGATAAGTTACGGCGGTACGGCATGACCCTTCCCTCCCAACCTTCACCACTACAATCGCCTCTCTCTTTATGTCTCGGAATGAATAGGGTTAACATTTGTAGAAATAGACAAATTTGCTGCCAAAAAAGTTTCTTGTTAACATAAGCCTTTCGTAAATTGTTCAAAATATATTATTATGCACGAACACAACTTACCCCTCATAATCCGAGAACGGGTAAGGATGCAAGAGAGTTTCAGACGATGTGAGAGAGTTCCAGAGTATGTGAGAGAGTTTCGGAGGATTTGAGCAAACCAAGAAATCTTTACAAGCCAGACATCCCAAGTATATCGCAGCAGTGTAGTGGTAAGAATTGCGTTTTTTTGAATTATTTTTTTTAAAACTATTTTTAAATTACATAGGTATATATGTAATTATAATTTAGGAGCAATTAGGATGAATTAGCAATTAGGATGAATTTATGAACTGTGAACGTAGATGACACCTCACATTAAAAAATATTCTAGACCATGAAAGAGCAATTGAAGTAGCAGAAATACAAGCTAGATCATTCAAGAAAAATAACGATTATTATTGTTTATTACTATTTACCCAGGATAGCCTCTCCAGTTCTTATTGATACTGCTTTCCAAGAGGGTCCTGCGAAGAGGGTCTTTAACGCATTTAAAGCTCCAATTTGCAAGCACGTCAATCGCTTAACTAGACAAAAATATCAATACTATTCTCATGCTGAGAGCTAAGCAGAAAGGACAGATTTACACTTTTATAGTCTCTGGCATGACTCGACCGGGGTTTGAACCCAAGACCTCTCGCACTGGAAGCGAACGCTCTACCACAAGACTACCAGTCGGTTCAACTAAAGTAAACCAAATCAAACCAACAGAAGAAAAATTGTTGTGGTGGGCAGTATTCACATATCAACACATATCCAACAGATGAGAAGTCACAATTAGCAAGCTTGGTCATTTCTCTCAAAGGAAAGTCGAAGTCAATTCATGGATCGATCAAGAATTAAGTTCTGAATCGGGGACTACCATTTAAGACATTTTGGGTTTATTATAATTCAGTCATCCAAACCGGATTATATCACCTTCAAGGTGGCTGACATTTCACTTAGCAACTGAATATGTGCTCCGTCTATAAGCTTACAGAAAAATCACAAAAGTCAACAAAGATAAAAGCTCAAGAAAGAACATCTTGGGTTTATTTAAAAAAATTGTTGGAACCCCACAAAGCGTAGCGTAGTACCTAAAAACGTTTTTAAATAGGTAGTCAGAGTCCTTGTTGGGAATTAAAACAGCTAAAATATCTTATAATTTACATTCACAACCTACAAAAACGAATGAGATTACAGTCTTAAAGAAAGAATGGAGATAAAAACTGAATAATGACCAGGTAAGCTCCACTTTGATAAAACCGTATAAACATCATGAGTATGCTAATTCTATATCTTGACAGAGCCCTGAAAAAGCAGAATATTGTTATTGAACAGCTCGATGGGTTAACATCGATCAGTCTTTTAGTTGTAGATGGATCAGAATGTGTGTTGCAATTGTAATGTTGTAATAAGGCTATACCGAGGAAAAGAACTTTCTATCCCTACTGTAGCATATCATGTTTGTGTTTTCTAAAAATTCAACAGACAGCCACTGAATGTTATATAACAAAGAGATCCAACCACTCTAAAAATTAGAGAATTATCATCGTTTTCCACACCAAAAGGGCTGAGGCGATATACAAAATTATGTTGTCAAATTCAGGCATCATCAGAGCTTTTCCAAGACAAATTGCAAAAAGTTCATTTCACGGTTGTGAAATAGTAATAATGATCCTATTCATGGGGAAGGTAACAAAGAACATGATGCAACTAACTTAATTTTAAATCTACATTTTTAGCTTGACCCTATTAAATTAACAGAACTGATAGTAAATTGAAGTCCGGTCGGCCTGGAGTTCATCCTTACTCAAATATATCATCGACATGGTATTCAAATAAAGAGGTTATTGCATGCACTAGCCAACAATTGTCTAATATGGAAAAAAGATGCTAACAATGTGAAAACGTTTACGGTGTAAAATGATTTCACTTATATTTATATGTAAAAATCTTCAACTTTGCATTTGGACTACAAAGTTAAAATCACACATTTCCTTTGCGATGACCAAAGAAGAAATTGCCAATGAAAAAAAACGTAATGTTGCACTGAAAGCTAACAAAGTACTCATTCTGATAACTGGCACAATATCGAAAAAGTAGGAAAGTTGCTCTGAATAGGATAATAAAAAGGGGGAATAAAGATTTTCTAATTGAAAATTTAAAAAAAGAAATAAAAAGGGAGACAATAAGCAGTGAAACATTTAACTGAAATATGTCCGTAAATTTAAAAATTAAAGAAGATGGAAGAAGATTGAACTTATATTTATTAAATTTTTATTTATTGAATTTATATTTATTGAATTTATATTTATTGAATTTATATTTATTGAATTTATATTTATTGAATTTATTTTATATTTATTCTTATAATACAGTTGCCGCCCGATAAGTGGAACTTTCATAGACACACAAAATGGTTTCACTTAGCGATCGTTTCACTTATCCAAATGTATCCAAAGTAAAAAATACAGATGGGAAAATTAAACATAGCGAGTTTAATTTTTTTTGGTAAATGCAATCGTGCATTTTGGAACACCTTACTTTCTTTCAATTATTTGAACTCTTAATTCTCAAACAAACGGTTAGATAAAAACTTTCTTTTTGATGCCTGTAGAAAAAACAAACTGTTAGTTCTAAAAAATCCGTGAACCAAATCCATGAACCAAATTTCTACTTATTTAGTTTTCACTTATCTAAGGAAATTATAAAAGCTTGAAAAGGCCAATGCAAGGAACTTGCGAAAATGGTTCCACTTATTTAAGGTTTCACTTATTACGAGTTCCACATATCGAGCGGCAACTGTATTCTTAATCATACTAGCCAGCAGCAGCATCAGCAGTCCATGTTGACAGTCAGGGTTAGCCAAAACACGCACCGGTTCACTAAAATGAAAAAACAGATGATATTTAACATACTCAGAAAAAATTATATACTTAAAAACATGTTTAAAGGAACAAAGATTCCTAGCACTTTTTATAAATATTATCGTATGTCTCGACCTATAGACAAAAAATGCTATTTATGTCTTACCAGATTTTCTGGATGCACATTGGAAGGATCACGGAAACGTTGGAAACTTCTAGCGGAGTTGAGAGCTTCTTTCAACTGGATCAGTCCAGGCACGAAGGAAAAGATTGTGAGAAAGATGAAAAGTGCAGTGGTGGATCCAGGATTTTATAGAAAAACTTAGTACTGGAGAAAGTAATATTGATTTTGCTAGTCACAGTGATATCGAGAGTGATAATTCGATTAACCAACTATATATTTTGCTGTAATTTCGCTGTTCCTGAATCCACCACTGCATTATAGCTGGTGATAAAACCCTGATTTAGTAAGTATAAACACGCCTCGTAACTTCTGATGTAAGATAAATTACCGATGGTTTAAAAATTCACGTTTGACGATGCTTAAGTTCAATGAAAAAAATATACTTCACTTAAAATTCACTTAAATTAAAAAAATTAAAACATTATTTTGTCATGCATAAAACAATGAAAGTCAAAGAAAAACTTTTTTTAATTTAGAGAAAATCATCAATGTTTTGTCAGTGTAGAGAGATTTATCTTATAGAATGATTTTCGTATGAGAAAGAAATAATGTAATATATGAATTTATAATAATAAAAACGGTTCAAATAATGTATATATAGTAGGCAAAAGTAGAAAGATTAAGCGCAGGGTTTTTTCACCAACTATGAGATAAAAAAGAAAGAATAAAAAAGAAGTTAAAAATGGAACATAAAACATATAACAAACAACATAAAACATAAAACATGGGGAGTAAACACTGTCCCATTTAACCCTATTCGGTCCGGGGTGGAGGAATTGGAGAGGGGGGCGGATTCCGCCTCCCCTGCCGTTTTTTTGTAATAACTCCTTGTTGCTATGCTGCATGGTTGTGATACTTACTAATTTTCCATATTTATCTATTAGACACCTGCATGTCAAGTGTTTAGGTCATATACGTAGACAATACCTTATTATTACCATCTCTTACAAGAAACTGATAACAGCTGTGAAATACGTTGTATGAGGTTGACTAAAGAAGAGTTGTGTTTAAAATTGGTTGATGAAGTATTATAATTATGAAATTTGTGTTATCGGTTCTTAACTTATGCCGTTGGTTTATTTGTGACTTATGGCATTAACTATTTGTTGGTTGAGTAAGGATATATTATTACAATTTTCATGGTGGTAGAGAGCAGTTTTCTGTAAATAACGATGTAAAATATGATTTTCTTGGTAGCAGAGGGTGGTTTTCTGTAAATGTAAAATATGATTTTCATGGTGGCACTGTGTGGTTTTCTGTATATAATGATGTAAAATATGATTTTCATGGTGGTAGAGGAAAAGCAATAAGACGATCTACAACCTTTCCATCATGACCAGTGCTTCTTACAACAAAACTTCTTCTTTGTTATTAAAATGAAAAACCAATGATGATTGGAAGAAACTGATTGCCTTATGGATTAAAATGACCACTCATGGCCGAACTAAAAAAAATCCAGCTCTAGTACTATCCCTTGACTGTAAGGCTTAGGAAGTTGCTTTGGAATTACCATCAACGAACATAGTTAAGGACAATGAATTAGAACTAATCATTCAACAATTGAATTAAATATTTAAAAAAGAGAAATTGCTAAAAAGTAAAACGCAATAGAACGACTTGACTTACAAAAGATTTATCAATTTGTGACTTGAGTTTGATAAAAGATTACATAAAACAAAAACCTACAAGACTACTATATCAAATGACGTCCTCGCACATAGATTGCTCAAAGCTGCCAATTTACAGCTACTTTCAAAAAGGTTTCTTCATGCAACTCTATTAGATGTGATTTATAATAAAGTGCGTATTAAACTAACTAAATTATGTTCCCATTATGAACCATGCTCCCCAGTTTAAGAGTTTGAACAACTCCGCATTAAAACAGAGCCTACTTCTTATTAAAAAGGAAAATTGGATGAAGATGACTCCAACCAAAGAAATTATCGACAAGAGAGCATAAGTTTTCAAAAACGCAGAACATCTCCTACAACGGAATAATCCTGACAATTTGAACTGGAGTGACAAAAATAAACAAGCGGCTTCGCGACTTGTAAAAAATCCAGTAGATCGTCATGGTAAGGTAACACGATGCACTATATGCGATATTGCCAGTCATTGGCAAAATAAATGCCCGGATGGAAACTCCCAAGACAATGATGCTCTTGTTACTGTCAATGAAATAGTCTGGCATTAAAATGAGAACATGAATTCCAAGCAATTACAAAGTTTAGTTTCTAAGACCCGAAACAGTTGTCTGCTTGGTTGTGGAGCCAAAGGATGTTATGCGGAGAAAGAAATTTATCTGAATACTTACAGTCCTTACTTATTTACTTACTTACTAAAAAAATTGCCGCTTCTTGCATGAACCGTGCATCAAATGGAGCTCAAGACAACTTCAAGCAAACACTACGCCATTCCACTTACAAATCCCACCTCAACTAATTGCAACAAGAGATTCTCCAAATCAACATTTTACACTATTGACAAAATCCAATATGTTAAATGAAACTATGGCTGTTCGACAACATCATCAGTTTGCACAGCCTTGATGTAAACAATTATCAAAACTCAAGACTAAAACAGGAATTGCATGGTGTAACAATGCTGATTTGAGAAATGAAATAACTAAGATTTCTGAAAACGTATTATCTATTTGTGACTCATGGCATTATTTATTTATTGGTTGACTTTAAGAATAACACACATACTCAATGTAATATTACGATAGGACTATCCCCACAACTTAAACTTACAACGCAATTGGAATAATTCTGGAAATTATTGGTTGGAAACGAATTATGTAAAAACCGGAAGATCACTTAAATAACTTTAATTTAGCTTCCAGAAACTATAAATAGAATCATAATATTCGTTCTACAACTCAAGTAAATGAATTTTAAGCAGATATTGGTATTTTGGACAAATTCCGATATTGCGATGTAACAAAAAATGCTGACAGAAGCAAAGTATTTCGTTTCTTTCATAACATACTGTAAGTGTGCCAAGTATGATTCAACTTGGACAAGGCTATAAAGAATTATAAAGGCGGATGAGGTGGTGAGGAAATAACCCCTGATCATAATATGTTTGAGAAATCCGGACCGAATAGGGTCAAGCTTATGGTGATTTATATTTTAACCCATTTTACAATGAGTACCACTGAACGTTTTATTAATACCATTGCTATTATTCTTATGCAGGAGAAAAGCACTGCATCCCTGCATAGAGTTTTGTATTGAAATACAAATGTGATGATTTGCCCAGTAAGTTATGTAACAAGAAAATGATGCACCTCGCTAAAGAAGTGGGTGCACACAGATGTCACGTCTGTGTAGTTAGTGCAACAATGCTTTGACTTAGCGTATTAATCTTGCATTTACTCCTGTACAGCGTCCTGTAACATGCCAGTCTGTCAAAGATGCTTCAATGAAACAGATAAAGAGAATTAATTGCAGAAAATATAAATAATAAAACCGCTCTTTTATACGCATATTAAGCTCTTGCTTTCATTGCCCAAAAATTCTTGAATGTTAAGACTGGAAGAAATCCAACACAATATAAAAAAATAAGTATATTTTTAAAAGTGCAAATGCAGAAAAAAATTATCACCTGTTTACCAATAATTCTTCATGTTCTAAATACTTAAAAGCGTGTTTTCTTCACGAATTATGGTGGTGTTCAAAATTTATAATTATGACACGTGTGGTTTTATAAAAACAACTGCAACAAAATTTGTTTAAGAACAAATTTAAAGTTTAAGAAAATGGTTTTCCAGCGAAGAGTTTCAGTAAATACTTCTGCAGGCTTTTTCGGAAGCTCATTTAAATAAAATGAAGTTTTCCGCACAAAGATGTGGCTTGGCGTTAGTTGACGTAAATTTGACCAACCAGTCACCACGACATATTTCAGTGGATATCTTTTTTTCACTAGTGAATGGACTTTACATTTTCATAGGAAAGAAGGTGAATAACACAACCTGATATTTTTGCCTTAAATACAGGTACATATTTTTGGAACCTTTTTCAGTGACTGACTTTAATTTTGTATAAATTGTTTAAAAATCAGAATTTGATTATGTCCAGCAATTTAAAAATTCGCCCGTCTTTCATTTATTTATTATTATAAGCTTTCTGTCTTATAAACGTTTCTATAAAAAGGCTTTTTAATGATTAACGTGCCACTAGATCACCGAAATTTGAGAAACTTTTTTGGCCAATCGACAATTTTGATATAATAAACTTTTTTTATAGATTTAAAACGTTTTCGTAATTATTCTCTGTCAATTCTTTAGATTTCTCTAAACATAACACACAGAGTGAAATGGACTAGTTAAAAAAAGTTTCATCGTTACGTCAAATTTGTATTTCCACAGAAATAGCTGTCTTCTTCGTCGCAAAATTGTGTGGAAAATATGGCCGTTGACGGCTTTTTTAAAAACAACGTATATTTAAAAATTGTTGTAATATTAAGGTTAATATTACATATTTTGAAATCATCATTTAAGCAAAACGAATAAAAATTGATAATATGTACAATTCACGCATTTATACTTTTGTGGAAGATATTTTTGGTTTGCCAATTCTCGATATCTGTACCTCAAGCGAAAACAAATGTCAAAACTAACGCTGATAAATTTTTTATACTATATACTGGAGTTCTTGTCCGTTAGCTCGCGAGAATGATGTGGAGAAAGATTTATCCGATATTTTATTGATTTGGTTAATAAGGATTTCTAAGTAACCCAATATACAGACATTAACTCGTTGCCTCTCGTTAAATTTTTAATAACAAGTTATATCAATTCAATTTTCTTCCACTTACTTAATTTTTTTCGTTTTTCCGTCCAGTTCATTGGGAAATCCAGATATCGAGAAATGCGATAACCTTACGAAACACAGACTGGGCCATGTGCAGGTTAGGGCGAGCCCCCTCAAAAAAATGTCGTTCTACCTTCGACTTGAAAAGTACCTTTGTTGCGAATGGAACGTCTAATATTTTAACGAGGCAAAAATATTATTCGGAAGTACTATTGATAATGTACGCAAAAAAACGAATTAAAAGTTTTTTTTCTGATTTTGTTTTGATTTTTTTTTTACATTCCTTTTTTTAAAATTATTTGTAATCAATTTTGGCGCGTCTTTTATATGACGCAATTTCGCAGATAGTGCCAGTTCGTTAAAGTTAATCGAAATCGTACACACCATAAAAATCCAATATTGTTTTTCAAATTTAGGATGGAAGAATTATCGATAAACAGATTTCTAAAAGTGATTATTAAAATAAGATTGCAAACAAAAAAACAAACTTAAGAATGATTTTTTTTGGATAAAACAAACAAGAACTTGTAGACACGACGACACAAGGCTTCAACACGTACAGAGGAAAACCAGAACTCCGGTACAAAAGTAAAAATACTTAAGGTGGATGTACACTAGCATGACATTTGTGGTAAAAGATCTGAATTACTTATGCATTGACGATATCATCTCGAGATATTGACATTATCAGAAGATAACATCGCAAAAGATAACGTTTGATTTCTTCTCTGGTGATTGCAAACTTTACGAAAATACTTAGTTTGGTAATATTAATGCAATTTCTAATTATTTTTTTTCAGATAGTGCACTAGTGTAAAAATGAAGCAACGCCCTCCTCCCAACATATTTGGTTAGGATATGACAGCATACGACGAAATTCAGGTCAAATAGGCTTAGCTTTTGGATTTATGGCATGGTTGACGAAAAACATTTGATCGATTAATGAAGTACGATAGCAACATTATCCGCAAACCATCAAATACTTTTGTCGTAAATTTATGAACCAACTAGGTTGTTGAACTCCTTATCAAATCTTTAGAACTTTAGTATAATCTCCTAGGACGGTTTTCGTGTGTCATGTCGACATTGAAAGGTGTTAAAACAGACTAAAAAATGGTGGAAAACTCCTGATAAGTGTCGAGAGCAGTACCTATTGGTGTTGCTATGTAGTTTATTTAAGTTTGGTCAAGAATAAGAAAGTTGTCTGAATATTGCCAAAAAAGATAAGCGAAGGTTGTCCATTTTTCACTAGTCCACCATTGCATTTTCTGGAAAACTTACTTATTTTATTCTTAAAACAAAACAATTTGAAACGTATTTTGAATTTCAAAATAATAATTTAAAAAAAAAAGAATGTTTTTCTATATCCCTTTTGGAATGTACTTAGGTTTGAAATGCAACTGAATTGCCGCGTCGACATTAATTAATTTATAACGTACATGCTAGTTAGCAAATTTTTCTAAAATTTCACATTATCCTATAACTTGAGATAACACAATGTCCAATGTGCCGAAGCTTGCTAACAAGTTTAAAGGCTGGTGCATTTTTTAACAGTTTTACGAAAGGTAGAAGTGTAAATTAAATCTTTATGAGTTTACATCAAAGCAGCCTAACTTCGTTTGCTCCCTAAGGGAATAGGGGTGATTTTACTATGCAAAACGGTTTGATGAGATATAGGGTACACAATTTATAACTGTTTTTTTAACCAGAAGATGTAAAAATATTATTCTCATTTCTAAAGAAACGTGGAATTTTTTTACATTTTTTATAAAGAAACATCTCTTGGGATCCAGTTATATTTACCCACAACATAATAGAAGATATAAAAAAATATAAAAAAATATAGACAAATATAATCAAAAAATCAAGAAAATTAAAGAATTGATTTTTATAATGAATAAAGACCTCAGCAAAAAATAATTACAGAATTACTATTTTGATCTTAAGTCACTTTTCCCTGTTCCACATTTCGTTTTTCGACCCTCTGTGAGCCTTACTAATAAAGAAAATTCATTAGGTTTTTATATAGCAGAATCACAAATGGGCCCATCTTCATTTAAGAGTTGCTACATTTCACCTGACTCATAACAGCTTATTGTACATTACGAAAATTCAACACAAATTTCTCCATTTTGTATTTTTTGTGTTCTCACCTTTGACAACTCACAGTTACAAATTTTGTATAATATAGTTTGTCATGACAATTTAACTGAGACACAAAAATCATAAGCCAGTGTACATTCACCTGGAATACTTAAGTTAAAAGCTAGTGTAGTTCAATAATCTTACATTATTTTAAAAACAAAATCAAGTTGAAACAAGAAATAAAACAGCACTTCCTCTTCATTTTAAATCAAAATTGTATCTCTTCAATATCTTTAGGCGTTTATAAGAAGTAAGTTTTTTTGCATTATGAGCCAGTGAAGGTTTTACCAAATTCCGTCAAAATATTTTCTTGTCCGAGAGTGAGTCTTCTCATTAAGAATAAGAAAACACTTGAAGTTCAAACTCTTGTTCGGAGTAGAATGATCTTAAGAAAGTTAATGCAAAGCAAACAAGAAAGCCCGGTAGCTAAGAAATTGTAACAATTGAAGAGAAATTGAAAAAAAGGATAAAAAAATGTTGTTGGTCACTGATCTTTTAAACATAACTTAGCTAACCACAATTCCGAACATAAATTATTACAAAGGAGGGAGAAATTTGAAAGCTTGTAACCACAAACAATTAATAAACAGCTGAACTTGTCGCATTTCACTTGTATTGTTCATACCGGATCTTTTATTTGGTTTTAATCAAGTTATTTGGTTAGTTCCAAAACATGAAGGGTACTAATTTTTGCAGATGTCAGCACGCCTGAAAATTAACATATTTTGTGCCTTTCTTGCAGACTTTACAGAGAGTGCGACGCATTTTTGACGTTGGTTACTTGATCTTCCCAAGTAATAACGTTTAACAATTTTGAGAAATAGCAATAAAATGATATTTTGTAATATTATTTCTGGAATTGTAGAAAGCAAGCAAATGATGCGTTGCGTTATTGGTAAATTTATAAACGTCGTCTGTATCGGTCGGAAAAAAAGCACTTTCCAACTATGCAGATAGCGTGAATACTTCGATAGAATATAATTAGACAATGTCCAATGTCAATCAAAAGCTGAAGAACAAAAATAAAATATCAATCAAAAACTGAACACGGCGACTTAGGAAGATTGTTTTTAAAAAAGAGTTAAATTCAAGTTAAGAAAATTCTTTTCAACATATGAAAAGATTCTGTGCAACGTCCACTCGAAGTATAGCTATATAAAGAAATGAAAAAAAAACTTTTTACTTTTAACTCCCAACTGTGTAAGTGTAAAAAACGTATGTCAATGCACCATGTATCATTGATTCAAAACATTTGATAAAACACTTAGAAGAGGAGATCTTGTTTTGATAATGTATCTGAGAAGGAAAGAGAACCCGGATTTAAAGCGCCAGGATTACTTTCGTGTTTATTGTTTAAGATAATGAATCAAAAACTCGTTTTCTCGACCGAATTCTCCTCTTAAAAAATTGAACATTGGCATATATAAAGTATTCACTAAAACGTCTATATTGAGAAATTTTATTAACAATTTGTTAACAATTGATATCAAATGCGTTATTTAAAATGTTGAAGAAATGTAGATTTTTGTACAGAAAATTTTTAGTTAAAGTCGTAAATTTACCGATTTTATAAATACTGTATAAAAATATGCGTTGCGTTGGATCGCCCAATATTCAATTACTTTTTAAAAAGACAAAACAGTAGATAATAGAACAAGAAAAGATTATTCCCTTCCCCTTTACCTTCTCTCCCTTCTTAGATATAGTAAACAGCTAAGGCAAATAAACAATATTTAACATGATCAGAACAGAATACATTAATTACTTTTTTACTTAAATCACTTATCACAATAAAAAATATGATTCTCATCTGATTCTAGCTGGTATTGCAGAAGTAAGCAAAAAAATCTTCAATACGTTAATACAACAAAAACAATAGTTAAAGCATTCCTCTGTATGTGTGTTACCATCTGTCATAAACGGTAATTAGATATACTGTAAATGCAATGCATGATCTTTGTCATGTCATGAAGCTCTGACGTAGATAGGTATGCCAGCAGTCGGTTTGAACAGGAGAGCAGAATTAAAGTGATAAGCAACTCACAGTGTTGCGTAAACTAGACATGTTAGAGATCTGCGTGCATAAACCTGCGTAGCGGATGTGCATAAATTTCTTACTACAAACTCTTGAACAAAGCAAAGCATTTGTACTACAATATAAAACTTTATGTAAGGATGCGTACTTTCTCCAACATAAGAACAAAACGCAAGGTATTAGTAAAACGTCCAATAGCACTCAAAGCAAAGCAAGAAGAAAATATAAACCACCATTTCTTATTATCCTAATTTATAAATAAATTTAACGCCTCCAAAATCCATTGACCCATTCACGCAGGTCCCTTAATGCTTGGCCAACCGACCAAGCATTATTACGGGGAACCCGACGTGGAGGAGGCAATGGATTTGGAGGAATAATAATGGGACGGTGGTATGGGGGTTGACGGGGTACAATGTGTGTGCGTATGGAACGGCGAGGAACAACAAGAGACGACAAAGAACGTGTAGAGGATGGCGGTGTTTGGAAAGGTGATTGTAGTGGTTGTGGCGGTGGCCTTTGTATTGGTGGTGGCGGTGGCCTTTGTGGTGGTGGTGGTGGTGGTGGTGGTGGTGGTGGTGGTGGTGGTGGTGGTGGTGGTGGTGGTGGTGGTGGTGGTGGTGGTGGTGGTGGTGGATCACCACCACGGTGTGAAAAGGTGCGAAATGAAAATGGACGCAGTGCAGGAAGTAATGGGGTAGAATGTTGTGGAGGAATTGTGGGTGGCCGTAAGGGTGAATAATGAGGCGAATATGGATGGTGTCGTAAATGTGGATGCAAATGTGGACGGTGAGATGACTGACGCAACGTAGACGAAGACAAGGACGACAACGACACAGACGGTGGAGACAACAATGACACAGCACGATGAGTTGACGACACAAAAGATGATGAAGAAGAGGAAGAGGAAGACGGGAAGGATGACGAAGTAGATGAAGAAGTAGATGGAGGTGTTTGAAGAAGTGAGACATGCAAAGAAGAAGGTAAAGATGAGGACAAAGAGGACGGTAAGGAAGGTGAAGAGGAAGACAAAGAGGTTGAAGAGGAGGAAGGTGAAGAAGAAGACAAAGAGGTTGAAGAAGAGGAAGACGAGGAAGTAGAAGATGAGGAGGAAGAACATAAATTAGAAACAGATCGTATACGTGCCCTGGTTTGATCCCTCCGTTGAAAGTCTTGCTCTATTGCCTAAGTAAGAAAAAGGAATTAATTTAGACTTAAACATCGAATCGTGCCGAAATCTTTTTCAGCGTAAAGCAATATCAGTATTTACAATAACAGTTTAAAGCATTTTTTTCTTCAGCAAATGACATGTCATTAAAGATATAAGATGTTTTTTGATTTCGAAAGATATTTTAAGTAATATTTTATTGCCTCTAAGTAACTATTTGTGGATACTTCTTTTTTTTCCTATCTGTGTTCCAGGAAGCGTTTATACCTTCTGGAATATGTAATTGACATTCAAGTAACTTTTAACTGGCGTGCATAGGGACTGTTATTTGTAGCTATTACGTCATCATACACTTTTAATCAAATTAATAGCCCTCGTCAAGTGAATTTTATTACGTCATGCGAGGTAATTGGCAAGGTTGCAAGAAATAGTGATGCAGGAAATATGTATGACTGGCAAATTTTTCTGGAATTATTCGCACAAGAGAGATATTTTCGCGAAAATATTTGCCGCAATTTTAAGTCGAAATAAATTAAATTCCGCGAAATCACATTAAAGCTGGCAATTCGGAAAAGTATCTTCACCGGAACTTAAATAATTCTGCTAAAAAAAATAGGGGCTGTGGCTGCGCTTTTTGGTGAATCACGACGCAATGTTATTTTGTCTTGTTTTCGTCTGTAAATGCGAAAGTCCACTTCTATCACAAAGCAACACTCGTCAAAGCGACAAAAATCTCCACTGTTTAAGGAATCTAAATATTTCGCAATATTAAGAAGCGCGCGAGTTTCTACCGATTTGCTAAGAGATTGAAATTGATTTTCGTCCGTAACGCCGTTAAAAAATGCTAAACTAAGGCGCTCAAAAATAAACTATTAGTCGAGTTTCTTTCCAGCACAGCCTGTTTAATCCACGAAAAATTGGGGTTAAGGGTTCTATCTAACGTTGAAAAGTGAATGAAGAAAGCGATTTTTCTACTTTGCACTAATCCTCACATGAAGTAACAAAACATCCTTCAACGCGTAATGTTTTGCTATTACGTATTTTGTCGCTAAGATGTTAATTGTCTTTTGATCCCGCTGAATAAAATGCTTTGATTAATTATAATTGGCCTAAAACCCTTTCAACCTTATTTCTATGTTAATAAAAGAAATGGGAGTCATGGATCCCTTTTTTCGGGACTAGTTGTTAAAATTAAATGTACCTCAACGCGAGTCTCCAATGCACGAATCCGATCCTCCCGTGCATCCAGGTACCTCCTGAACCATAACGGTGTGCGCTAAATAATAAAGGATATGTTTTAAATACTTCATGCATTTTATTTATAAACGTTTAGTTAGAAGCATTGAGCATAAGTTAAACCTACTTCAAGCCAAGCCTGAAAGTCTTTCGGTGGATCCAGCCTAGTTAAAGGGAAGAAAATTGTCAATCATAGAGCAGAAGCTCTGTGAGAGAAATTTGAGGCCTGTATTATAGATTAAAGACTCGCACGAACGCGTTTTCATGAAAAAGCGTAGTAGGTTGAGCCAAATTAGCGAGACCGGATGCATCACGTAACCGCGCGAAAAGATACTTATTACTTTAATAAATTCGCAGAAAAAACGTTATACATACGGAATAACATGGAACTGCTCAGCTGCTGCTGGCGCATTAGGAGCTGCTGGTGGTGCAGCTAAAGGTGGTGCAACTAGTGATGGTGGTGGCGGTAGCGGTGGTGCTGCTAGAGGTGGTGGTGCTGGCTCCGGTGGTGGTGCTATCTCCGGGGCTGGTACTGGCTCCAGTGCAGCTGGCCGTGGGGGTGCTGGCTCGGGTGCAGCTGGTCGTGGGGGTGGTGGCGGTGGTGCAGCTATAGGCGGTGGTGGTTGTGCATCTAGAGGCGGTTGTGGTGGTTGCTCCGGTGCAGCTGGATGTGGGGGTGGTGATGGTGGTGCTGCTGCTGCTGGTGCAGCTGGTGGCTGCGGTGGTGGTGGTGGCGGTGGTGGTGGTGGTGGTGGATTTCGGTTTGCCCTCCTCCTCCGTCGCTCTCTCACGTACACTGGCTGCCCATCATTTGGTCTACAAAGAAGAAATAATGTATATAATACATAATATTCTTTCTTTCCTTATTGAGTGCATCAAGATTCTTACGAAATTATAGAGTAAATGAAAGTTTCTTTTGTAATGGTTCCTTGTATAAATGGAGCATTTTATTTTTTTATCTGAACTAAATGTTGCTCATTGTAATACTTTCCAGAAATTTTGTGTGAAGCTGTTCAGAAACCCTGTAATACATAACCATGTAAGTGGTGTGAAAAGCTCTCCCAATCTTTTGAGAGTATTTTCGAAAGAAAGTTAATAACACACTGATTGGTTACGAAATGAGTTTTGAGGTATAACGAACATGCCAAGAAATGTTAGACCAAACCAACCTCCAATTGTCTTCGATTTTTTAACAGAATGCAAAGTTCAATTCATTCACCCCACAATTTGGGGGTGAATGAATTGAACGAAACAAATTATGTGTATTATCACTACAAACTTAAGAACAGCTTATTGTACAATTGTTTCAAGAAAAGTTGTTCCTGAAAAAAGTTTGTACTATCCTATTTTACTGCTTTTCAATATTGGTAAGCGACTGCTTGCTCAAGCACAACCTTTATTTAATGTGGCTAGTTTTTTCAAATAATAACACAAAACGATTTCTGAGGTAAGAAAGTTGGATACTTTAAATAAATCATGCATTGGCGGATGAGTGGCTGACATATAAAAAAAATATAGCAAGAAAAATACTTACGCCACTCTCTTGACGGCTCTTCTTGGATTCTAAATTGATAAAAATGTCGATAATAACTTTGTTAATGGTAAAGAACAGTAAGGAGAAAATAATTTTATGTCACTTACCCTTCGGACGTTGTGATACACAAGGTATCGTTGCCCATTCCTCCACACTTCTTCTTGCTGCTGCTGTGGTGGTGGTTGTTGTTGTTGCGGTTCCTCCAGTTGTTCTGCCTGTTGTTGTTGTTGTTGAGGTTGCTGTTGAAATTGCTGTTGTTGTAGCATTTGCTGTTGTTGTGGTTCCTCCAGTTGTTCTGCCTGTTGTTGTTGTTGTTGTTGTTGTTGTTGTTGTTGTTGTTGTTGTTGTTGAGGTTGCTGTTGAAATTGCTGTTGCTGTAGCATTTGTTGTTGTTGTGGTTCCTCCGGTTCTTCTGCCTGTTGTTGTTGTTGTTGTTGTTGAGGTTGCTGTTGAAATTGCTGTTGTGGTTGCATTTGTTGTTGCTGTTGCTGTTGTTGTATCATTTGCTGTTGTTGTTGTGGTTGTGGTTGTGGTTGTTGTTGTTGATGAAATCGATCTTGTCGTTCGTTATTCTACAAAAAGTATGTACTATAAGACAACAAAACATCTCTATCATAACACAGAGGCTGTGTGTGTGTCTGTAACAGGCAAAGTGGATGAGTTCATTTTCCTTTGATGCACCCGAAATTTTCTTTGAAGTCGCCGAAAAAGGTATGTCTATGTTGTCAGCGGATTTATTTTGTTTACGTCACGTGATGTAAACGACTCAATTTGATTTGCTGAAATAAATTTAACGGCTAACTTTCGGAAAATGGTAGAGTTTAAAACAGATTTGAATTCACAAATAGTAAGAACTTTGATATTTTTAGACGTTCGGTGTTGATGTCTCTACAGCTACTCCGTGTTACTTTCTTATGTAGGCACACTTAAAGTTGTCAGGCTGACTCTGATTTCGCAAAAAAAAGTCACTTAGAAGCCTCAAATTCTTAAAGTGTTATATTTTACTACGCTTTTTATAAAAAAGCTGGCTAGCATATTTGTTTACATTTTTTTGCATAATTAATGTCTCCCCTGGTGCGTAACTAATGTATTTGTACCAAAATTCAAAACGCTACATAAAGCTGTTATCTGGCTAACAAACAAATTTTCTGGCCAAACGGATTTTTTTGTTGAACTTACTGTGATGTTATTATCTCTTTATATGTGTTTTACTAAGCATAAATAGCTAGCCATAGACCTAGCTATTATTTCCAGTACATTTAACTGTACAGTAAATGTATTTCAACATATAGCATGATTTACAACGTTATCATATATACTGCAAGTCTAAAAAAGGTATCCATTGAAAAGTACCATGACATGAAATAGTTAGATATTTTGACATATATTATCGATATTTATAGCTTTTGTTTCACTTTTAATTGCTACATGGGTAAGAATATGCCATGTCAGGATGCCCATAGAGTATAATTTTTTTAACATTTCCTGTAAACTTCACAAGGGGACCACATGCAATGTGATAAGTGGAACACATTTTGTAGAATGTGTGTTTGTGGTTACTTTTTATTGTTTTCTTTCTGACATTCTGTTTAACTTTTGTCAGCCTACATGTAAAATGCTAAGTTATTTTTACAGGGGTTGTTGACATTTGATTGGAAATTTACGTAGATTTGTGGCTTTAGGTTAAAAAAATTATAAGAGGATGGTATGGTTGTCTGTTTATATTTTTTGTGTTGCAAACTACTGTTATTTGAAATTTTGTGTAAACTTTTAGGTAAATAGACCACATGCAATATACTGAAAGAACAAATTTCTGTAGAATTGGACTCCACTGAAGGCTGTTATATAGGCTAATGTTTTTTTATATTATGTGTTATGAACTTTTGTTCGGGAGAACTAAACTGTATGTGATGTCATTTTTGCTAGAAGAAAATTCTTCGGTTTCACGTTTTTGTTGAGAGTTTTTACAAAGTTTTGAAGGAATAAGTGTTTGGTGATGATAAAAAAACACAAAATGTTCTAACTTAAACTGTTTTTGTTTTTTAAATTTTGTAATCTAATGGGCGAAGACTGTGTGCACTAAATGACTGATTTTTCTATAATTTAATGTGTTTCATAACCCTTTTGTGGAAGATTTATGGGTTGTGGCAATATACAACATGCTAAATGAACTGATTTTTGTTGATTTGGATGTGCATCTCAAAAACAGGTCTGTTTTACATTTCTGTAAACTTTTATGAGGACGGACCGTATACAATGTTTCCAAAATAATGATCTTTGTTGATTCCACATTTTCTCCTTGCTCATTGCTTTTTTTTATATTTAGATTTGAAAATTGTTGGTAAAGGCCAGTACGGATCCGGTTAATTTTTACATTTTGATTGTGTATATTTATGGGGGACAGTGTGGTATGCAACTGAATACACGATTTTTCTAAATTTCAAAACTAGGCCTTTTTTGTATAAGCTTTTGTAAAAACCTTTAGGGAAAATACAATGCATAAAGAACTTATTTGAAGTGATTTGTGCTGGCTGTTGCTAGCCTTTTTTTGACACGTAAGCACTTAACAAGATGTAAATATTTATTAGAGCGTGTTACAGACAGACAGACATGTCTGTTACAGACAGGCAAATTGGATATCTCCATTTTCCTTTGATGTCGTTGAAAAAGGTATGTCTCAAATGTTAAATTCGTTCGTCAAAAGCACATAAATCTATACATTATTTCGATCAGTGTTTCAAGCTCTACACAATAAAGGCAACGGGTAAATAAATTTCCGAAAAATTACTTTTTGTGTATTGACGTGTCCTTGCAGATGTTATCAAAATTAAAGTGATGGTTTTCTTTTTCATTGTTTCCCTGCCAAGTGGATTTCTCCAAAGGCCTTATCAACCAAAAATAAATGGTAACATAATTTTGTGGACGTCAATCAAAGGTACTTTAAATTGATTCTTACAAAAAACATGTCACAAGTTGTTTGGGAAGTACACTAGTGTACCTAATTTACATGTAACCCATTGCTTAAATCAATTTCTTTGGACAAACAGTTGCAATGAAAACAAAACAGAAATGCATGTGTTCAAAAACAACTGATATTATGCTAGGAATAATTACGCACAAGGTAAAGACTTAAATTCGAATTGCTGAGCTGACTTGTTACGGTCAGCTATACATTAAACATATTTTGTCATTGATAACCTTGATGAAGGTAAAACATTAAAAAATAGTAGGCTCCAAGATTTAAAAAGCTCACAGAATTTTAGAAATTTTAAAGACTGAACTTTTTGTAGCTTTTGTCGCAGAAATAAAACTTAGAGCGTAACTGCAAAACGAACTTCTATTTTTAGAAGTATTTATGTATATAATTCTAAAAGGAATCCTAATCACACAAGGTTGATGGAAACTCATAATTATTTATTAAATAAAACTTACCATATTGGACGAGTTCTTCAAATAAAATATTTTATAACTTTATAATGACTGAGGAACAAGTTTTTATGCAGTTAGTTGTTTTTATACCATAGTACAACGCCTAGGGAATTGTGCATTTACGCCCATAATGATGTGCCTGGTTTTCACATGCAGATCTCTGAATAAGAATAAAAAAATCTCTGAATAAAAACATCTACCAAAATTTACATAGAGATATTATCGGGAAAGTCAATAAATGTTTTAACTTATTTGTTTTTTCACTTCCGTTTGAGTCATTAGTAGCGATATTGTTTTCGTTGCACAAGGAACAAAAAAGAAGAAAAATTCTTTCCACTTCCGGCAGAGAGTCAAGTTCTTAGGAACAAGATGTCTCATGCATGTGCCGTGAAGGCACGTTTTAAAAGGACGTTTCAAAATTTGGGGACAGTATCAAAAAAGCGTTATTTCGGTATATTTCTTTTTCTGTAACTAAAATGTTCCTTCCATGTGATCATGGTAATGAAGATATTCGACACGATGACGGGAAAGAAGGGACATTAACTGAGTTCTGAACAGAACATAACATGATTTACGTATACTTAAGTTTGAGGAACCCATGTAAGTTTGGATAGCAGCACTGACTAAACCGTGTTGATGTTCCATCACAGACACGTCTGTTTTTGAGTTCGCAGCCAGCTTTAATGCATCTTGTAAATATTAATAATGTCAAATATGAACTTGTAAAAGAACATAAAGATTGAAAATTAACAAAATGCAAGTGTCTCAGCCGTAAAAGTTGTGAGTATAGCTGTGCATGCAGTTATATCAACTCGATACAAATACTACCAGCCAAAATTCGATGTTTTATTGTCTTATCAGACAAAGAAAATAAGTCCAGTTTTACGACGCAAAACCGCGACATATTATTTGAAACTAACAGTAGCTTCTTAGAGGCTACTAGGACTCAACCGAATGTCTAAAGGCGGTAATACATGCGTTGATTACTTCCTTTCAATTTCCGCAAGTCGCGTCGTGTATTATAAAAAATCGCTCAATAAGGATTGCTTTCAAACCGGTTGCCTTCTGCAAAAACGTTGTTGTGTTTAAGCCAACAAAACACTTTATTTTATTACAGAAAATGCGCGGACAACTTATTTTTTCCAAAAACTATGTTACTAGACGAACAAAAGGTAACAAAAAAAAATATGGTCAACAAAAAAAAATGTTCAGACAATTTTATATCGTAGCAAACAAGTTGTGGAAAGTAAAAGACAAGGATTAGAAAAACAGAAATGTTTTACAAGGTCAAAAAGACCACTTAAAACGTTTTCACATTTTTCGTGCAAAAGGCCATCGTATATTCGAAATGTTTTTCGTCTTTCGTGCCATTTTGTACCAGAAAACTATAATTTGCAGCAGTGGCTGTAATCTCGTCATATTTTTAATTGAAATAGCCGCTATAACGTTTTAAAGAAGCAATCGAACAAGGAAAAGTAAAATTTATTGCGCATGTGCAAATTCGATCACCGTCGCTCACTTCGACTGCATTCGTTTAAGTGGAAACCCTCCGTTACGCATGTAAGACTAATATGTTTTGCTGGATTAGTTTTTATTAGTAAGAAAAGTTCGTGATTTCTAAACAGCACTTTGCGTAACTGATTTCCCGTAGGAGGTTTAAGTGATTGTTTGAAAAACAAATGTAGCGTGCACTTTATGCACATTAGGGAGATTTTAACTTATCGTTAGTTTTGATTAACTATGTATTGTATGTGTGAGTTAAAATATTATCAAGAGATGATTTGATTTTTGATTTTTGAACACTATTTCTTACGTTTTTCTTTGTTATCACCCATTTACAAAAGGTTAGTAAAATAATTTAAAAAAGAAACAGAATTTATTTTTGCATGAAGAAAGGAATTGATGACTATGACTGGTCAATAAGAAATCCCTTAAAATTTGAGTTTAACCGAATGACCGCTGTGAAAATTTGTCATTCAAACTTAACCAAGTATAAGAAATTACTCTTAGCTATAGTACTTAACCTCTCCCCACCTTGTCTAAAAATGGATGCGACGTTTTATTAGAAAAATAAACCAAACAATGAAAACGGAGTTTATAAAAGTTTAACTTGTTTTCTGTTTACAAATCCGTCTACAGATAAAGATAAAAACGAATATTGCTTTTTCCTTTTCAACAGTTCGTCATAAAGAATTTTTGCTTGAGTTTTACTTGATGTGTAACATTTGAATTGCGCAGGCACACTTAAACCAACCTCTCTAAACCTTTTACCATTTACGATTGCGTGTACGTGATTATCTTCAATTCTAATAAAAAATAATACAAGCTTGGACAGTTCTATTTTACCTTTTGTAATAAACGCCGCCCTCTGATTAACGCCGCCCTCTAATAAACGCCGCACCCCCAATCTTCATTTTGCAATAAACGCCACGGCGTTTATTAGAGGAAATACGGCATGATTTTTTTGTACCTATCTCCGGTTAAAAGTTCTATATCCAGAGCAGCTATAATTTGCTTTTAATTACATTCACATAACTTATTTAAATTTTAATGTGTAAATATTATAAACAAACGTAAATTAATGTGCTTTGGAACGTGTTGTTGGCTAATAGGTTATCTGTTAATTTTCTTAACTACAATCCCTCACAAAAATTCTGAGACTGCCTCCCCTTCTCCCCTAAATTCAAAGTTGGTGTCTCTGAAGTGCAGGTTTGGCTTCCCTACACACGTGTTCTGCTAGTTTCACATAAGGCACATCTTATTATTTGCAGTCTCAATAATTTTTGTGAGGGATTGTCTTGAAAAAAGGCAAGACTTAGCCAAATTTCAATATTCTTTAAAAAGGGTATCGTTTCAGATAGTGTAGAATGCTAATAAGAACTAGTTGCATACAACAGACTGATATATTGATTTGATTTTTGAATAAAAATATTTGCACCAAGTTAGCCATATTTGCACCAAGTTGCCATATAAAAATTAAAAATTACAACTTCTACAACAAAACTTTAAGAACGTGTAAAACCTGTTTACACGACATCCCATAAAAATATGTTGGTACAGTTAATGTGTTTTAGGATGGTATAAAACTTGTGTGTATGTGCGTGTGCAAATTGGTGGTGCAGTATGTCACATGCATGGCGTGAACAAACTAGTCCTATAAAAGAGAAACATTTTTAGACAGTAGTAACGCGACGTTACCGCCCTGGTGGTACTGTTGCCTAATCTATTCGTTAGGGTGCAAATTTTAGTTATTTTTGCCAATGAGGATTGGGAGGAGGGTTAGGTTTCGGAAAAAAAGAATTTTTTTTGTCCATAAATAAACTGAACCGTGCCAAATTGCACACATACAACGTTCGCAATATTGTGTCTTTGAACTTTTCAACATAAATTCTCAACTGGAAAACTCTTCAACATAAACTTTCAAAATAACGTATATAAATATTGTCTTTCAGCAAGTATAAATATGTCAAACAGAGTTCCACTACAAGTATCTTTGCACTGGCGTTACCTTCACCAAGATTCCAATCTCACGTGGCGCGAAATACATAGCAGACCAGAATATGGGAAATTTTTTAAGGCAACAATCTGTCGTCACATGAAGAAACCAATTGCTGACTTAGAGGTGGACGGACGTCAACACAATAAGGGTAGACCACGCAAGCTGACCGTAAGAGACGAAAGAAACATCTTGCGACAAGTAGAAATACTGCGGGAAAGCATTGGGCATTTTACTGCTAAACGAGTAGTACTAAGTTCCGGCCTGGTTGGCAAAGTTTCTGTGGAAACAGTGCGCCGTGTCTTGCGGAAAGAAAATATGAAATACACTCACTCTAGGAAGAAAGGGGTTTTGAAACGCGAAGACTTAGGTTTGCGTCTCACATTTGCTCGGAAGGTGAGAAGAAGATTTACATCAAGCATATGGCAGGAGGGAATATAATTTTATTTGGACGGTGTGGGCTTCACCCACAAATACAACCCGTGTGACCAAGCAAAGGCTCCTCGTACAATGGCGTGGCGAAAACCCTCGGATGGCCTTAAGTTCAACCATACAGCCAATGGATGCCATGAAGGCAGTGGTGGTAGAGTGGCACACTTCATGGTTGCCATCGCGTATGGCAGAGGGGTAATTTTGGCAGAACAGCATGATGGTCACATGAACGGGCAAAAGTTTGCAGATTTTATTCGAGAAAAGTTTCCCGATTTATTTCAACGCAGCAACAATCAAAGGGGGAAACTTTTTTTACAAGACGGTGATCCTTCACAGAATAGCCGCAAAGCCCAGGTAGCAATGCAAGAAGTACATGCTCGAAAGTTCAGCATTCCTGCCAGGAGTCCTGACCTGAACCCAATAGAGAACGTGTTCCACAACGTAAAGAGGACACTCCGTGAAGAAGCATTAGCAAGTAACATCTCACGTGAAAATTTTGTGCAATTCTCTGGCAGGGTTAAGCGCACCCTGGAAAACTATCCAGCCGACATAATTGACAGAACGATGGACTCGATGGACAAGCGTATCTCGATGATTATACTTGCTAAAGGACAAAGGATAAAGTATTAATGGTAGGGGAACTGTGAGTCTTACTTCTTATTTTTTCAAAGACCCAAAATGTTGCTCATCATAGTGTTTTTAACGCGTTACCACGCGTTACCCACGCGTTACCCACGCGTTACTCCTCAGGGTCTATAGACTTTCACCAGGATTGAACGCGTTACCACGCGTTACTGCAAAAAATTTTAAAAATATATATAGTTACTATTTAACTTTGTTAAATGCAGTAACGCGTGGTAACGCGTTCTATTTCATATAAAACAGTAGATATGTGGCATTCTATAAAGAGTAACGCGTGGTAACGCGTTGACAGGAGCCTGTAATAGGCTTAAGAAATCTCACCCATGAGACATAGCTCTGCAAATCAGCGCGCACAAGGCTTAACTCGTTTTTGTTCCTCTTCCTTGAATACGTGTCTGAACTCGATTACTCTCCAACGCGATGCCATCATCTCGTTCTCTCTTTCATCGGTTGTGTTAAATGGGCCGGGATACTGGATAGGGCATTTGCTCGTTGCAAATATCGCTGGGTCTCCACAAATCTCAACATCTGTGCTGTACAAGTTCTTTGGGGTTGGGAGCTTCACTGTTTCACCTTCGAGCAACAAGAGTAAATCTCTCCATGCAATGACATCTTTGCTATACCTAAAATCCCCCAACACCATAACATCTGCCTTGTCTGCACCGATCCAGGCGTACTTGTCATTACAGGGGTTCTCGAAGTAACAGCTGGCGAATATATTTTTCAACGGCTTCAGCATGAATGTTTTTGCGCAATTGGAACGACCAACAAGCATAATATTGCGATACTTCCCTCGTCCATGGATAAGGGACTTTCGAACATGTGCTGCGGAAACATACGGGTTAATGTTACTAAAATTTAGCACTTTGAGTCTTGCATTTCCGAAGATGCAGTCTGGAGGAGCCATGCCTTCTTGATAATCTCATTGATCACTTTTTCGCTACGCGAGACAAGAAAGTTTGCTAAGTCCGACTGTCCCTGTTCATCACGCGATTGAGCCATTGCAAAGAGTTCGACATATGTTTTAAGTTTATGCTTGGTCACAAACTTTGCGACATCCAGATTTGTGAGTCGTTTTGGTTTAGAAGGACCCAGAGTGTCTTGTGATTTGGCTTCTTGCAGTTTACGTTTTTTCGCCCCGCGATAAGCAGTGGTGCAGTTTTTCGTGCACGGTGACCCCACGTAGAAAGATCGGGGTGACCTTCACTGTGAGCAACATTAGGGTCTTGTTTGCAAACATACCTGGAGGCTTTTATATAATGATTATGTTGATCGGAAAAGTTTACTACGATTTTATGTTTTATTGTTATGTTGTTTTTTTACGCTGAGCCATTGTTTTACGCCAGCCAACTTTAGGCAACAGTGATAGTGAAAACCGCTACTGTTTTCATGGTCTTCTTTGCAACACGCCCAGTGACTAACTTTAATTTTGCCCGAACCAGCATTGAACTCTTCTACTAACATGTTTGCGAAGCTTTCACGAGTTGGAAAATATTCTTCATTTGCACGTGAATAAGTCACTAAATACTGTCTTCGACCAACTTTTGGATTTTCTAAACTGCTTTCATCCATTTTTGTTACGTTTTGATATTATTTTTGTTACGTTTTGATATTGTTTTATTTGTCTAAAAAGATGTGTTGATGTGTTATATGTGTGTTTGTGTGTACTATTTGATGAATGTTGTCAAACAGAGCTTTCTTAAACTGTCTCACACACAAACACACACACCAGCCTTTCAAATTTGAATTTCCCGCCAAAACTTTGTTTTGATTCCATGTAAGCATATCACGAATGACACATTTGCAAAATTTTCAAGATGGCTGGCCATGTGGCAGCGTTTTTGACTGTTGGCTGTGTATGTGGAATGAGACTTTGGTTTTTGTGACCAAAATCTTTCATTTTTGAATTTTTGAGACTATTTGTGCTTTTCTCTAACATTTGTACATATTTTTCATACTCATACAAGACCGTAAAGGCAGTATCAACACATATGTAGGTAGGCTGACTAGTGGGCCAAATGTTTCTGTTCTTTTGACTATATTTGCAGAGAGTACTTTATTTTGTTATGATTTCTTTGATAAGCTATAGGTTATATTCCAAGTTGCCTATGTTGAACCTGCTCCTGCCTTGTAGTCGATATCAGGGTGTCTCTAGCTGTCGAAATTGCTTTAAAGGACTTAGTTTTGTATTGTTTATCTACGTTTAGCTTCTATTTGATGAGCCAAAGGTGCTCTGGTCCCTGCCTTTCCTTTCAATTTTTTCAAAATTTTCAAGACAATCCCTCACAAAAATTCTGAGACTGCCTCCCCTCCCCCCTAAATTCAAAGTTGGTGTCTCTGAAGTGCAGGTTTGACTTCCCTACACACGTGTTCTGCTAGTTTCACATTCAACATTGAGGTAGGGGGAGGGGGAAGCTATCCTACAAACCAAGGCACATCTTATTATTTGCAGTCTCAATAATTTTTGTGAGGGATTGTAGATATTCAAAATATACTCTTCTAATAAAAATAATCTATTTAAGTTTTTTTTATTTAGAGAAACTAAACCAAAAAATCATGCATCCCCGGAATAACAAAATTAAGTATCTTATGAAAAACTAATATTGCAAAATCTTAGATAAAACAGAACAGTTTACGATGGTTCGTGCATTTCGAAAGGATCTCTGATATTAAATAGTGATCTATAAAGCATGGGTATTAACCTCACGTATACTGTTACGTGGACCACGAAAATATGTGAAGATTGACCTTTACCTACATTTTTTCAAAAAAGCAATGACAACCTCATCTGAATCATTTTCGCACATGCATGAGCTTTAGAGAAATCATTTTGCAAATCAAATTGTACCAATGTTTCCTTTAAAATGTTTTATCGCCCCCATCTAAAATTCCTAACCTCCTAAACTCAGGAAGTATAGCTAACACAAAACGATTTTAATGTTTTTTCCTTTACATTAGTCTTAAACTACCAACCAGTCAATGTTTTTTGTTATGAAGTCATGTACTGGACAAAAGTCACGCTATAGGGTGCCGTGTTGCGCAGTAGAGTGTCGAGGTGAAATATAAATCGCGTTGGTACAGAAGGGCAATAGATGGACGCGAGGCGTAATAGAAAGACGCGTAATGGGTGGACGCGTAATTTCTGTTAGCCACCCAAAAAATAGCCACTCCAGTAGTCATTTAATATGTTCTCCCCCGTGCTTGATTATAGGAGGTGCTCTATTCTATTTTTAGGGAATTTTCACCGCCAGTCATCTTTTATAAAGGTCTATTGATATTATTCTGCGCTACAACTCCCCTTTAAAAGGCACAAGAAATTATGGTGGAAGTTTTCTTGATAGATGTTTTAACAGTCTCGTCCTCAGAGCTCTGGGAATGAGGGATATGAAGCATGAAGTCATATCGTCCTCAGAGCTCTGGGAATGAGGGATATGAAGCATGAAGTCATATCGTCCTCAGAGCTCTGGGAATGAGGGATATGAAGCATGAAGTCATATTTTTCCTCATTTCATTATAGTATTTATGACAAAAATGTGAAGATAAAACCATAGCGTTTTCTCTGACACACATCCCCCTAAGTGTTTCTCCACTTATTCGGTTAGAATTTAATTAGATTCAAGTTCGGGAAGACGAATTGCAAGGTGGTATCCATTGTATTCAAAACCATTCATTTTTCTGCTTAACATTTCATACCTCTTTTTTAAAAGGAAGTTAGGAAACAGAGAAAAAGTAAATAGTTCTTGCAAATTGTATATTTGAATATTTATCAACTTTGATATATGGATTTATCACCTATCTTATTATTTCATTTACGTATACACGGTTACTTTTAGGTCGTTATATTGTCGTATATGCTTCTTTGCATTGTATTCAACTCAATTTCATAATCCTGCTTGGAATGATCAGCTGTCGGTGTCAAATCGGCATATATACTTTGTTTCACAGCTTTGCTGTTGATGTCTGCATAATGTGATATCGTTTTCCCTGTTTCCTCATAATCGTTAGTACTTCGATTTTTACGGCTTTGTGGAGGCCTCGTCCGGATCATGCTGACAATTATAAAACCTTAATAAAATTAATAAAGCGTGAATGAAAAAATAAACATTTTATATATGAAAAAATATAAAATTTTAATGTCCACAGTTTTATTCTTTTTCTCTTTCAAGAGTGTTTCTTAAAATGTTTGAACTGACTAGAAGAAAAAGGTAAGATAATATTGAACTTTGAAAATGAAAATAATAACTATATCACTATCGTTGTATATCTTCCTCTGACAAATCAACGAAACTTGGCGCCTCTGTTATATTAAACTAGTCGATAATGAAAAATCCACTTAGGCAGGATAATATATAACACTTATACAGTTTGTATCAAAATACTGCTTTTACAGCTGGTCAAATCTTAAATATTTATACTTTGGTATTTGAGACTTGCAATCACAATTTAAGTCATGAACAAAAAAAATGACATACTAACCTTTATGTTTGAAAATGACAAAAATGATTGTATTTAAAATCAGTGTGATAACCAATGTGACGGATGCAGTAATAATATTGCTTGCAAATTGATGGTCACCTGAAAGGGAAATATTTATTAATAGCAGAAAATAGGATTTCTGTGTTAGTGAATGTTATGCCTACTAACTATTAACTCGAACCACATGACCAGAAAATATTATTTTCACTTTTATCCCGAATAAACTACTGTGTGGTATTAAAATGTTTTGAATATCTTTAAGAGAATTTGTAATGTTTAACCCTTTTTGTCGGAAAAATCGTGCATATCTTGAAAAAAAAAATTCAGAACGAAATACCGTCATGTTTTAGAAAAACCAAAAAAATGTTTTAGAAAAACCAATCCAGATGTTCCAAAAGCCACAAAACAACCACAAAATTTTAAAGGGTTAACTAAAATTATACATCCTGTGTCTCGCTAGTATTGTTTTCCCCCTTTCAAATTTCTCATTAAGTTTTTCTTAGTTCCTGCAGGTTACATTACATTCTATTTTCATTTCTATTTGAAATCAACAAACTTAGGTTTTAATAATTTTTTTTTCTCTGAAGATGCTTTTAAGAAAGAGGAAGGCCGCTACTTTAGTATACTAAAAGTGTGATTAACCATGAACTACAAATTGAATAGGCATTAGGAAAATTTAAAATAAATCAAAATTATTTGATCATTAAATTTTCCAATCTCTCCCAATTTATTCGGGATTTCTTAGAAACTTCTATAACGACTTTAGCATATTTTCTAACCCATCCCTTCATAAATATATTATTACTAGTAGCACCTAAAAACATTAACCTCTATTTACATGTTCTCGCTACTTTTCTGTCTGTATTTGTCGTCGTGATGATAATTCTGCTGGCAAGCTTTACACCAATGTTTCTGTTGTATGATGCCCAAATAAAAACGACATCAATACCCGAGGAATTGCAAAGTGTAAGGTCTGCCTTAGAGGTGGTATAAATAGTCTCTCTACCAGAAAACTGCAAATGATAGGTGATATTACATTTTCCAGTATCTTCGCCATCCCAAGTGACACGAACACAACTTGCATTGTGTCTGTAAAATAACACGTTCGAAACCAGTGAAGGTACAACTATGAAATAAAACACGCAGAGAAAATTTTTTAAGTGCACTTTTAAAAACAGAAAAATTATTTAAATAACCATATATTAACATTCGTACTCACATTCAACGTTAATTTTGTCATTCCTTTCCATACTTCCTATTGTATTAGAAGTAACTATTGCGAGGTTTCTTCCACAATCTTTTCGAGTGATTGGTCGAGTGTTAAAACTGTATTCGTATTGTCTGATTGCATTATTAATAACAGAAAAATTAGATGCAGTACTGAAGTTGTCATCTCCCACTTCCCATTTCAGTTTAGGTATCGGATATCCACATACCTTCGGCGCCACTGTTAAAATCGTACTTTCGGTTATATTATATTGATATTCATACTTAATGTCACAAAAGTTTGGCCTACATGTAAAAAATAAAGAAAAACACTATTTATCATTTGTTGCTAAATTATTTACAGAAAATGAATGCTTTACTTTGCTAAATAAAATAAGAAAGAGTTAGGTACATGGAACATACTTATGCTAAAATATGGACAGGGTTCGTGATCAAAAGACAAATAGCTCCATTGTGTTCATTAATTCACATTCTACTTAGGTATGTTTTTATCATTATTTCTATTTTTATGGTTTTTAGGGTTTAAGGGTTCCCCATTTTCTTTGCTTTCTTTTATTTTTTTTAACTCAGCCGTTTAACTGAACTGTTATCAATACAAAGTAAAAGCTATTTCTATATTTCCACAGTAATTGATCATTGTCGCTATTTTATAAAGGGGTCGTAATTTACCATCCCAATCGGCTTATTAGCTACAAATTTTCTTAGATCATGCACACGGACAATGATTTTGGGCCTTTTCATGTTAGACTTAGCAACTTGTCAATATTCACAGTGGACAAACTTTCCCATCGTGACGGAGAGAGATTATCCCTTCAACATTTTCCACAAAAAGAATTGGAAAAAGTTGTATCTTATGTAAAAAACACAACTGAACCTATTCCGTAGCGTTTCTTTTGATGTTTTGCTATTGGACAACATCCTAGCGCTTCGCAGGGGGCCTTATACAAATTAACGAAGTAAGTTCCTTTGCATGTGAAATAATTACAGCGTATGAACAAGTTCTAAAAAAATTACTTTCTTATCTATAAGCGTTTTTTATAATCTGTATGACTTGAAAAACTCTGTGTACACATTTAAAGTTCTGAATAAAAGTTATGTCAAATATATTTTTTAAGTATTTTGAATCATATCGCTACAGTAATAGCCGTATTTTGTGTCCAAAATTTTTGCTGAATCGCTACATTTTTCTAAAGATAGCGGTGACTGGGATATGGATAACAAACGAAAATATAAAAAATGGAATATGAACGACGGGCGGAGTATTAGATGTTTTTATGGGTTAACGAGTTAGTAAGGAATATTCTTCAATGATTTTTTATGAAAACAATTTTTTCCTATTATTTAAGTTTTTTCATAACAAAAGTTTTGAAATGGTATATGATATCGCTATTTTGTGACCTTAAGAATACGTTTTAATACTTTAAGCGTGTTTTTAAGTGATTTAAATTTATATCATGCTTATCTAAAAAAAAGACATTATTCCTACTGGAAAAATCCAGAAAGATTATTTCCACTTATTTTGGGTTTTCGTAACGAGCTCATTAAACTTCATGTCATTTGAGAAAACCAACTTCATAAGCTCTTGCAAGTTATGTTAAAAACCAATAACTTGACTGGGTTTGCGTGTTATAAAGTCTCATGTCGCGGTCAGATCCTTACAGAAGAACATACGATAGTTATTCCTACAAACAACTTTGACAATTCAGAAATAGTCGTAGCAGCCACTTGTGCTATGACGGGGTAACAACGATTTTTAAACTCTGTTTTTATTTCAGCTATCATTGCGGGAAAGTTGTTTGTTGATTTTAATTGCTTGTGGTCTTGTCGTACACAGCGGAGAGTCTGTTTCCAAATAACTCCTTTCCTTTGTTCAAAATATTTTGAGAATTCGCACCACCCTTTACTATTTTCAGATCTTGAGGTTGTGATTTCAATCGTGATGCCAACTTCACATGAAAGGCGCTAATTATTTGACCTGTATCGATTCCTATCCTCCACTGCATGCTGATGGTAGCACCATAGACTGCTTCCACAACAGGTGTAAATGTTGTGACATATGCCGTAAAAGCTATAAAAGAAAGACTTCACCACTAATGTTTGCAAAGTGCAGCTACATAATAACAGTATTAAATTACACAGAGTCGGGGAAAACCGCTCAACACGGGATCCTGTAATCGCGGTGTTTGTCGAAATGGCACCCATTAAGTGATATACAATAACAAAATTCATCAAGTTTAAAGCGTCAGTTTTGAATTTCTGTTACTTTTTAATGTACCTTTTATATGGATATTTTCAAAAATTTACCAATTTTATCAAACACGTTTTGAACTAATAAACCATGAAATAAATTAATTAGCGAGGAAATTTTCCTAATTGATTTGGATAAAATTTTTCTGCAAGGAATACTATACAGAACCAGATCATCCTCACTGTGCAATGGTAAGCGGTATCCATTGTATTAAATGTGCCCGAAACAGCCTCGATTTTCCAAAATATTTTGAACAGAAGGCAACGGCAGTCTTCGAAATTGGGGAGACAAGAAAAAAGGAAAAGGTCCGAGTTCTAAGTTTAGAGCAAACTAAAACAAAACATGGTCACCAACCACCGCTTTTTTGTGATTTCGCTTTTTGCCTTAAATGGAGAAAGGGAATATATATATAGCTAGTATGTCACTATCTTTTTGCATTTAGTGAACCCTTCTTAGCCTCCCTCACACATAAGCTAGTTGGCATGAAAATACTAATCTAAAATAAAACTAGCTACTTAGCTAGCAGAAAAGGATTCTTCGAGAAATACTTTTTAGCTTGCACGGTGAGTTAGATAATTCTGCTCTTGTTAGGAATATCCAATCACATTGCTACAATCGTTCACAAAATATGTTGGATTTGGCAATTTTAGACTAAAAACAAAAGACCAAAAACTTTATCAAAACCAGCAAGAGAAAATAGCTACATATTCTACCGATAGTCCTTCGTCCTAGTCCTAGTACGAATATGTGACGCAACCGTTGTAACTCAAACGGATTGATACCGTTAGAAAGTCAATGAAATGTAGTTTTTGAATTTGTCTCTATTTTTTTAGCGCGCGCTAACGGCTAGGATTGGTCCCACAGTAAAAAATGACTTATTTATCTGAATTTGTAAATAAAGCGCTACCACAGCGCCCAGTGTTATTGCTGAGTGCCAGCAATCATGTCCAATTAAGAAGAATTTTATTTCTTGGAGTCCAATTATCTCATTTATCACATTTGCAAGGTCAAAGCCCAAAATCAGTTCAATTAAGTCCCACAGACCATCGTTTCACTGTTAAAAGCGATGCAACCTAGTAATATCGGAAAAATATCGCTAAATACATGATGGTACGAATATGTGACGCAACCGTTGTAACTCAACCGGATTGATACTGTTAGAAAGTCAATGAAATGTAGTTTTTGAATCTGTCTCTATTTCTTCAGCGCGCGCTAACGGCCAGGATTGGTCCCACAGTAAAAAATGACTTATTTATCTAAATTTTTAAATAAAGCGCTACCACAGCGCCCAGTGTAATCGCTTAGTTCCGGCAATCATGTCAAATTAAGAAGAATGTTATTTCTTGGAGTCCAATTGTCTAATTTATCACATTTATAAGGTCAAAGTCCAAAATCAGTTCAATTAAGTCCCTCAGTCAATCGTTTCACTGTTAAAAGCGATGCAAACTAGTAATATCAGAAAAATATCGCTAAATACATGTTGGTACGAATATGTGACGCAACCGTTGTAACTCAAACGGATTGATACCGTTAGAAAGTCAATGAAATGTAGTTTTTGAATTTGTCTCTATTTTTTTAGCGCGCGCTAACGGCTAGGATTGGTTCCACAGTAAAAAATGACTTATTTATCTGAATTTCTAAATAAAGCGCTAGCATTTACTGATACTTCAAATTCTAAATATGTGTCACTGGTCCATGAAATATTGTGTCCAGAACATATCAAACATATTAAACCTTTTTCGCTTTGGTGAAAAAACTTTGATTTGACGTAAAAATTTGAAAGTAAAAATTCTCCTTATTTTGTGTGAAGAGAGAATACAAAGTTGAACATATTTTGGTTATATATGTTTAGGTTTGCTCTGAGACATTCGGATTAGAAAACTGAATTTTGATATCCGTGAAAATCTTAGTAAACTCGACATAAGTAAACTTCTGGGTATAGTGCACAAATTTTAAATTATGTATGTATTCATACCCTATTGGTGTAATGGTTAACAAGAGATCTAAGTTAAAATCTTGGACCGGACTAGGACATACAACATTATCTTGCACCTGTAGCTATAGTAGCTATATTGAGGACAATGGTAAATCCTTGAGAAAGGTAACAATTGTAAATGATCGAATGGTCATTAATTGTGTTCCTTTTTCTCCATCGCTGTTGCTCCTCGACGCACGCAAATTTATTTTTCTTGTATTTCAAAAGGAGTAAGTGATAGTGATTCCTCACCTATATGGCAACAATCGGTGCGCATTTAGCAACAAATAGACTATTAAGCTCGCTGTTTACTGAGAATACAACCTATGTAGTAAACGTTATGTGTTTTTCTATTACTAATACAATTAAAAAAGGATAGTAGGACATAGAGTTTAGGATAATTTATCTATATAATAATACGCCAGTTCTGTCTGTCTGTGACTGTTACAAAGACGATATTTTTTACCACCCGAATGCGCGAGTTTTTCGAGTTTTTTTGTTTTGTTCACATTTGTCTCGCAACCGTTAGAAACCACGTGATAGAAAATAAGCAGTATGATTCGCTCAAATACGTACTTTCGAACGGGACGGCATTCGAATAGAAAGTTTCCTTGGCGTAAAAACAAACAAACATAAAAATCTCTCGACAAAGTTCTCGACAAAAGGCGAACTAAAGAAGCGGATAAAAAATGTCTTATTTTCGACGATCCCTTAGTCATAAAAAAGTGCAGATATTAAGAGCAAGGAAAGTCAAAGTGAAGAAGTGGCGTGAGACAAACAAAACTCGAAAAAACTACGTACCTGTTTGGCTGTTGAACATTACAAAATATAGTAATGTTAAAACATCAATACATCTTCTACATTTGTGCATCATTGCAACATTTAGACATCATCAGAATTAAATATCAAACGGTGTAAGAAAACAATAAGAAAAAATCTTCCAATGAATTCACAAAATAAATAATCCGTAAGTTATCTCTTAACGACATATCGTTATTGTCTAATTGAAGTGGGCTAACTCATTAAGAATGACCTTATTGACTTTCAATTCCGTACGATTGAATAACATAATACGACGCCATTTCCTGTGTAATATACGTAAAATATAAACTAAGTTTCCAGGCTATTTATATATCACTTCTGATTTTGAACAGCCGCTTTTGTACTTTTTATCATTCTAAACATTTTATTGTCTATAGTTTTCAATAAACTGTGTAATAAAGCAGGCATATAAACATATTGCCAATTAATGACGCCTGTCGTGTAAAGTGACAACAAATAAGCGATACGGGGTAAAATTGATGTACGAAAAAGATGGCTGTTTGAGTTAAAGAATTATGGAATGTTGTCAACAAGTATTAGTAGCATATTGTATATGTTACTTTATAAGGCAAATTTCCAAGTTCTATCTGTCTGTGATTTTCTTAAACAATCTATGCTCAATCATCAATCTATGCTCACTCTTCAAGATAATGAAAAGGCCTGTGACCACCCTAATAACTCCTCAGGTGGTGAACTCCTCCAAGGTATAAAATGTTCTACCCCTTGCATGCTATTGAATTTTAAGAATTTCCAATCCCCTGCAACGCATATTCGTTTCTCCCTACTTTTTTAGCTATTACCAACTTTAAGGACTCAGAAGTCCGCCCCTCCTCTTAGTAGACTCTCGAGGTTGTTTGTTACCTATATATTTAAATCATTGAAAGTTAATTTATAGGTCATGATTCACAATTTTTGTAACCCTCACTAGCTAGCTAGCGAGCTAGCTAGCTATTAGCTACGTATAGCTAGCTAACTACACAGAAATTTAACAAACTGCTAGCTAACACAAATGCTAGCTAAGTGTGGCTCAGCATTATTTAAACGCACACAGTACCTTCGCTAGGATTTCGACTTGACCACTGTATTATTGTCTGTAATGTCATCATCATACTACAGCCGGAGCAGGTATCCCGCTCATATCTGCGATACCATTCTGCCCTCCATATATGGATGTTTAATGGCATAATACACTATATTTAGCATTGAAAGACTGCTGCGATTTTGAAGATTAGTCCCCTGTTCGTTTTGGTGGGGTTTGTTTTGCAGTTCCCAGAACTCTCTTCAAACAGCCTCGTATCGTTAACCGAAACCTCGTTGAGTTATTGTTGGGATGCTGCCAGTCCTCCATTGGTTTTAAATTCAATATTATATCCATTCTCTCCAGAAATGAAAGTTATATCCATTCTAAGAGCTCCATACATATGGATAAAATATACATTTTGCATTATCGGTATTATATCCATTTTTGTATGTTGTAATAAAGCAGGCATGTAAGTATATCACAAATTTTTGACGCCTGTCGTGTAAAGAGACAACATGTAAGGGACACGGGGTGAAATAGGTTTTAAAGAAAAGGATTGATATACGAAGATGGCTTTCTCAATAAAAAAATATCGAATGCTGTCTACAAATTTGTAGAGCGAAGTAATTTGCGTAAAATTGATGATAATTGATTAAACAAAGAGATCTTTATTCTGATGTTTAGTGTATTTGAAAGATGTTTGATTTGTCTTTTGCGTTTTTCAATTAATGTTTGTTTTATAAAGACTGTTTTGAAGGTTTTTTAGGCAATCAGCGGAGCGGATTACCCGTATAAACCAGTTGAAAATAGCTATCAGTTAATAATTTGTTATTTTAAAACAATATATGAACAATTTAGGTTTTAAAATGCAAACATTAAAACGTCTGTGGAGTTATTTCTTAAAAACGTATATTGGATACTGTGAGAAAAACATAACGTAAAGTATAAAAGAAGTAATAAACAAACAACAATCGCAATGGGAGAATAATAAAAATAAAAATTGCATCCCAATTTTACTAACAGATATGTTAATACCCAAATGCATTTCTTCCTCGTAAATTGACCTTTTTAGCCCGTGTAACCCGGATTTTTACTCCACTGAAAAGTTATGAATTTGAAATAAGTATGCGATAAAATTTGTAAACTCATTCTAAGTTAGACAACGTTGGTTGTCTCTTTAGTAGGAAATAGCCAATGACATTTCAGTTATTTGTGTAACAACGTATTTTCACCAAATATCTGAAAATAATACAAATATTAATATGATAATAAAATATTCATACAATAATAACCGATTACCCCGGGCTGTACCGCAAAATATCGCCCGAGGTCTAAGTGCCGACCGAGCTTGCAAGGTCGGTGCAATGACTGAGGGCGATATTTTCGGTACAGCCCGGGGTAATCGGTTATTATTGTATTTGTTAACCGTCTCAGTTAGATAAATATAAGAAATGAGAATTTCAGTTTAGTGTTCTTATAATAATATAATTCATTAGCACTACTTTCATTAAAACTCAAGGTCAAAATTCGAAACAGTCCTGTCTAAAAACAAACATTATATGCAGAATTCGAAAGTCCCTATAGAATAAATCCATGTAGACAAAACATTACGATGTTCGACTTTTTGCGGAGCAAAGCGGAGTGCGCGCTAGCGCACGGAGCGCAGCGGAGCTATTTTCCTCGTTCCCATAAATATATTAGAGCGTGACGTATTTCCGTGATTTTCTCCCAATACATCAAAATTTCAAAACGTCGGCGTTTTTGGACCCATTTTTGCCCCACTTATCCAACTTTTTTTTAAGGTCATTTCTTCCGTGAAAATCTGGTTGATCGAGACACGCCGTTTTCAGTTGAGATCAGGTCGGCACAGAGCTTTAGCCACGGTCACTCTTACTAATATCACGTGACATTTCTCCAGATACATAGCGCTTGAAATGAAAATTGCGTTGATATGGCCATATTGGCTTGTTGGTCGTAATGGACGGAAGGGCATTTTCAAGAACCGAAGAAAGGGTATGTTTAGCTAGCTAATATATCACTATTTTTTTACATGTAATGATCCCCTTCTTCGCCTTTCTCACACCTAAAGCTAGCTAGTATAAAACTGCCGACTTAGCTGGAATAATAATAGAACTTAGATAGCATATAGCTAAAGCTACCTAGCTACTTCTTGTTTGCTCATTTTTATGCTAACTAGCTAGCATAAAAAAGACCAAACAGTGCCATATAGCTACCATAATACACTAGCTACAAAGCTAGCATAGAATTAACTACTTAACTGGGATAAAACTACCAATGTAGCTAACATAAAATTAGCTATTTTTGTTGCATAAAATCAGCTACATAATAGCAGCATAGAAAAATTCTTTTGGACAGATTTTCTAACTATACATATACTACACAGTGAGTGAGATAATTCTACTCTGTAGGAATGTCCCATCACATAGCTTGTTCTAGCTACAATCATCCACAAAATTTCTTGTCTCTGCTGGCAATTTTATTCCAAAAACCAAGAACTAAAAAGTTTAGAAAGTCAGCAAAAAAAGAACATAGCTAGCTAGCTAGATATTTTGCAGATAGTACGTTCATAAAGGTATGTCACGTGTAATCGTTTACCTTGCTGAGCCACAAAGGTCAGTGTTAAACATGAGGGGGAATGGAGAGCCATATTTTTGTGGATGATTGTAGTTATATATATAATTGTACGCACGTCTAGGAAATGTTTCATCAAATCGAAGATGAAACCGTTTGATCGATTACCATGAAGCACGTGGGAACTTTGTTTTTTATACGATTCATTATACGATTCAATTGAGAGGGGCATCTAAAATTTTTCGCTTGCGAACCTAGGGGACTCAGTCCCACGCTCCGCAACACTTTCTATACTAGTTGCGGAGCGGAGTGAAGGGGAGCGCCAGCGAGCCGAGCGCAGCGAAGCTATTTTCCTCGTTCCCATAAATATATTAGAGCGTGACGTATTTCGTGATTTTCTCCCAGTACATCAAATTTTCTTGAAAACGTGGGCGTTTTTGACCCACTTACCCAACTTTTTTTTAAGGTCATTTCTTTAAAATGTTCCGTGAAAATCTGGTTGGTCGAGACCATGCCGTTTCCAGTTGAGATCAGGTCGGCATAGGGCTTTAGCCACGGTCACTCTTACTAATATCACGTGACATTTTCTCAGATTCATAGCGCTTGAAATGAAAATTGCGTTGATGGCCATATTGGCTTGTTGGTCGTAATGGACGGAAGGTTATTTTCAAGAAACGAAGAAAGGGTATGTTTAGCTAGCTAATAAATCACTAATTTTTTACTTGTAATGAACCCCTTCTTACCCTTAGTCCTACCTAAAACTAGCTAGCATAAAACTGCCGACTTAGCTGGAATAATAAGAGAACTTATATAGCATAGCCAGCTACTTGTTGTTTGCTCTTTTTTGTGCTAGCCATAGCTCGCATAAAAAAAGAGCAAACAGTGTCATATAGCTAGCATAAAAAAAGCTACAAAGCTAGCATAAAATTAGCTACTGTAGCTAGCATAAAATCAACTACATAAAAATTTATTTTAGACAATTTTTTTAGCTGCAGTAGCTATAGCTATGCACTACTCACAGTGACTGAGATAATTCTACTCTGTAGGAATGTCCCAGCACATAGTTCGTTCTAGCTACTATCGTCCACAAAATTTGTTGTCTCTAGAAATTTTATACCAAAAAACAAGAAACCAAAAAGTTTAGCAATGTCAGCAAAAAGAACATATCTAGCTAGATATTTTGCAGATAGTACGTTCTGTTCTTACTCATGATCAATGTTTATATAAAGGTATGTCACGTGTAATCGGTTATGTTGCTTAGCCAAAAAGGGCAGTTCTTAACATTGATGGTGAATGGACAGCCATATTTTTGTGGACGATTGTAGCTATATATATTGTACGCACGTCCAGGAAATAAACTTTTTTAACCCTGCCGGTGAGCATACACCAGTGCGGCTCAAGTTACAGAAACGGAAATTATTTCAATAAATATATATATATATCAGGAAACGTTTTTAACGTCTACATTACCCAGGTGTTTATATAAATTCTGACAAGCGGTTTTTGTGCAATCAGCAACACGTACTGAAAATCTTCAAATATATATATAATTCATTTTTTGGGTTCAATCAGAACAAATTTCAGAAAAATGAAAAAATTTCCTGTTTGTTTAAATACTTGTATTGGCACATAATTCTGCTAACATGATTCACTGTATATTGGCCTGATATAAATTTGAGACCTTTTTTATGAGCTATTGAATTTGAAATATTTGCACCTCAATATGTTCTATACTCCTGGCCTAATATGATACATATCTTAGACATATTGAGTATACATAATCTTTGAGTTGTAGGGGGGAGATTTTCTATTAAGGTGCCTGCCCCTGCCTTGCCGTTCCCTGGCCTTGCCAGCGCTGACCGTTCCTTTGCCTACTCTTCCTATGCCTTTTCTAGTGCCTGCCTACTATACCCTTGCCTGTGCCTCCCGTGCCTTGCCTACCCCTGCCTTTCTGATTCCTCTTCCTGTTTCCTTGCCTGCCTTTGCCGTGCCCTTTCCTTGCCGTGCTTAATGCCTTTGCCTTGGCAACCTCTCCGCAACACTTTCTATACTAGTTGCGGAGAGTAGCGGAGTGCGCGCCAGCGCACGGAGCGTAGCGGAGCCCATTTCCTCATTAATTAAGGCAAATAATATAAAAAGTTACTACGGTGGAGAGTATTTCGCATTTCTATCAATTTCATCCCTATACATCAAAAACGGCTAGCATTTCATTCATGGAGGACTCGATTTCCCAGTATTATTAGCTGGTTATAGTTTTGTAAATTTTTGATTAAGCGAATCTACGAATTTTCTTATATAAACTACGATGGAGTGCTTTTGTTGTTTTTTAAAGATGGCTAAGCGGGAAATCGGATGATTTTAGTTCAGACCAAATCAGCCTACACTTTTTAGCCACGTGATACATAAATCACTTTTACTAATATCACATGACCTTTTCTCGCACACATAGCGCCTCAAACTCAAACGTTCGTTAATCTAAGCTAAATCGCAACTGACGGAAGGGCTTGTTCAAGAAACAAGAAGAGGTATGCTTAGCTAGCTAATCACTATTTTTTACATGTAATGAACCCTTTTTTACTCTCACTCACACCTAAGGCTAGCTAGCATAAAACTACCAACTGAACTGGAATAATAATAGAAAATAGCTAGCTAGCTTTTGTTAAGACTTTTAGCTAGCTGGCTGGCATAAAATAGAGCAAACAGAACCATAATGGCTAACATAAAACTAGCTACAAAGCTATACTACACAGTGAGTGAGATAATTCTACTCTGTAGGAATGTCCCATCACATATAGCTTGTTCTAGCTAGCTACCATCATCCACAAAATGTGTTGCCTCTGGCAATTTTATACCACCAACTGTCACAAACTAAGAACCAAAAAGTCAGCAAAAGAACATAGCTTGCTACATATTTTGCAGATAATACGTTCCGTCCCCACTCATGATCAGTGTTTATATAAAGGTTGATGTGGTCACGTATAATCGTTTACGTTGCTCAGCCACACATGTCACTTCTTAACATTGAATGACATGGGGGGGATTAGAAAGCCATATTTTTGTGGACGATTGTAACCATATTGTAGGCACGTAACAAAAGACCCAGGGTAGTAGACATTGCCATGTTGTAGATCAGGAAAATCAACTTAGCATGCACCAGTTCGTGTCAAGTTGCAGAAACAGAAATTTTTTTAATATATATATATATATATCTATATAATCAGGAAACTTTTTCAACATCAACATTTGTTATTACTGAGACGTTTTAAATTCTGAAAAGCGCTTCTCATGCAATCGTCAACATATTGAAAATCTTCAAATATATTCATTATTTCTTACTTAATTTCCCGATATGTATACAAATGTTGCGATAATTTCTGTTTCTGTAACTTGACCTGATCTTTACACCAATGCGGGATATCATGCTTAAGTCCAGCTCTATAGCTAGGTACCAAGCTCTAGCTAGGTACCAAGTTTCTGTTCAGTTGGGAATAAGAATATTTTATCCTATTGTCATGAAAACTTGTTCTCTAATATAAAACTGCTGTCTGATTAACAACAACGGGCTGTTTCTGCTGTTTTTATTTAAACCGCAGTTGCAATAAACATTTTTTGGAAAATGTATTACGCCTATCCGATTTCACGATTAATTTTTGATCTTGCACAGGAACTTTTACCATAAAATGTTGCAGGATTCTTTGTGAGGGTAAAAAGAGGTTATATATAATCTGTGTTTTTATTTTTAATTAATGCTTTTTCACAAAATAAAATTGCTGAGTGATTGTTTTAGCTGTGTAGGGTAACAACAGGTTGTTTACTGTCTGTTTATTTAAACCAAAGTTAGAATAGTTTTTGCCAAAACGTATGTGTGACACCTGCATTTCTATTTAACAGAAGTTGCGCTAAAGTTTTTTTGAAAGGATTTATTTAGTAATGGCTCACTGCAGATTAAAGTATATATATACATATATATTTTAAGTTTCACCGTGAACATTTTGTGAAAAATAAAAAAAGGTTTGCTGACTGTTTTCGCTATGACATGGCACAATATGTAAATTGTGTTTTTATTCCAGCTAAAGTTGAAGGAAAGATATTTACTGATAATATAATTACACCCGAAACACCTTAAATTTTGTGTGTTTCATGCAATTTACGAGCATTTCTCAAAAGGTTAATTAACTAGGCTGTGTGCTGTAAATTCCTAAGTGTATATAATATTCACCTGTAAAGTTTTGTATATATATATATTTATGCCCTGCTGGTCTAATGGCTATGACACTCATGCAAATGAGAGATCCAGGTTCAAATCCTGGACAGGGCTAGGAAAAACATAATTATCTTGCACCTACAACAACCAGGTTTTCATAAGTATATGATATTAGATTGAGTATAATAGGTAATCTTTGAGTCGTAGAGGTGAGAGTTGCATACATTTATAGAGCCCAAAAATGCTCTGTTATTGTAATAGATCTATCACTTTATGGTAAAAAGTTTTGTGTTGATAAACCTGGTAGGCACAAGAAACCAAAAAAGGCGTTTTTTAATAAATGTTTTTGCCTTTCTCGTGGACTTCTCTGATATAGAAATATATCTTGACTTTTTAATGTTGTTGTCATTGGAACCAAGTTAATCTCAGATTTATCAAAAAATGATATGGCGTTATGACCGATTGTTTAAATACTTGTATTGGCACATAATTCTGCTAACATGATTCACTGTATATTGACCTGAGATAAATTTGAGACTTTTTTTTTGAGATATTGAATTTGAAATATTTGCACCTCAATATTTTCTACACTCCTGGACTAATATGATACTTATCTTAGACATATTGAGTATACGCAATCTTTGAGTTGTAGGGGGGAGATTTTCTATTAAAGTCCAGGCACCCCTGCCTTGCCGTTCCATTGCCTTGCCAGCACTGACCGTGCCTTTGCCTACCCTTCCTATGCCTTTTCTGGTGCCTGCCTACTATGCCCTTGCCTGTGCCTCCCATGCCTTTGTCTCCCATGCCTTGCCTACTGCTGACTTCCTGATTCCTCTTCCTGTTTTCTTGCCTGTCTTTGCCGTGCCCTTTCCTTGCCGTGCTTAATGCCTTTGCCTTGGCAACCTCTCCGCAACACTTTCTATATTGATTAACTAGCTAGCTAGCTAGCCAAGAATAGCATGGACTTCAACGAGTTTTATATTGACTGAGTAACCAAAAAGCTAAAGGAACGAGTCTGAGATTGAGGGAAGGCGTATTTGTTATAATTGCGGAGCTAAGCGAAGCGAGCGTAAGCGAGCTAAGCGCAGCGAAGCCCATTTTCTGATGTCAATAGTGCGGGCGTATATAAATTTCCGCCATTTCCCTTACATATAGGTGAAATTTTGAGTTGGACCAACTTGTAAGCGTTTGGGGCACAAGACACTCAAGCGTAGACGCCGTCACTTCTTCTGAGCACAGTTGAATAACAAAGGCAAAAGGTCCGGGTACGAAGTTTGAGCAAACTAAAATAAAAAATGGCTGCCAGGCGACGATTTGTTGTGATTTGACTAGCAATGAACGGAAGGGCAGTTTCAAGAAAACGAAGAAAGGGTATGTACAGATATTACTAATTCTTTACATGTAATGAACCCCTTCTTAGCCTCACTTACACCTAAAGCTAGCTAGCATAAAGCTGCCGAATTAGCTGGAATAATAATACATCTTAGATAACATATAGCTAAGTGTTAGCTAGCTAGCAAAACAGTACCATATGGCCAGCATAAAACTAGCTACAATGCTAACATAAAATTAATTACTTATCTGAGAAATAGGTAGCATAGAAAAATTCTTTTGGACAGAGTTTTCTGACAAGCTAGCTAGCTATGCACTACACAGTGAGTGAGATAATTCTATATAATCTGTAGGAATGTCCCATCACATAGCTTGTTATAGCTACTATTGTGCACAAAATTTGTTGTCTCTGGCAATTTTGTACCCAAAACAAAGAACCAAAAAGTTTAGCAAAGTCGTTCCCTTCTCACTCGTGATGAATGTTTATATAAAGGTATGTCACATGTATTCGTTTATGTTCCTCAGCCACCAAGGGCAGTTCTTAACATTGAGGGGGAATGGAGAGCCATGTTTTTTTGGACGATTGTAGCTAATATATATTGTACGCACGTCCAGGAAATAAACGTTTTTAACCCTGCCGGTGAGCATACTCCAGTGCGGCTCAAGTTACAGAAACGGAAATTATTTCAATATATATATATCAGGAAACTTTTTTAACGTCTACATTACCGAGGCGTTTATATAAATTCTGACAAGCGGTAGCGGTATATATATATATATATATATATATATATATATATATATATATATATATATATATATATATATATATATATATATATATATATATATATATATATATATATATATATATATATAACTCTGGTTCAACCTTAAGTCGACAAAATAATGTTTATAATGCAACCTTAGGTCGACAAGTTCGCTAGGTCGACAGAATTACTGTCGACTTAACGTTTGAGGTAAAATTTTAATGCTATACTCCGCAGATGAAAGAAAGTTTATGCCTTGGGGTTCTAGCTCCATGCCACATGTGTCCATTCCGAAAATAACAGCTGCAGCGGAGGCATTTTCTACGTGGAAAATAAAAATTGGTCCAGCATTGCGTATATTACGCTAAGTCGACGGGGTGTTGAAAAGTCTACCGTAGGTGCACATGACATATATATCGTTTTCAAACTTCACCTGCGGTATATATTGCATGGTTTAATGTGTTTAAAGATTTGTCTTAAAGGACTCTCTTAATTAACATAGGTAAGTGCAACCATTTCAAAATATTTTGTCCATATTTTGAATATATACAAATTCATAAGAAAAATATGGCCGTATCTTGAGCGGCAGCTTGCTTTCCGGACCACCGACCGTTAACTTTATATATTTTTGCGAGACGGGACCATTGCACAGCTCTCACTCAGTAGGTTGCAGATTCATTAAGAATGACTTCCTCAGAACGATATTTAAAGTAAAGTAAGTTGTTGCTTTGTTTTTTGATAGGTAACGATAGACTAGATCCAATCTCAACCAGTGCCAAAAAAAATCTTAAGTCCCTATCAGGAAACTCTTGCCTCATAAAATAAAGGGAACTTATATGCCTTATGTTTTTTGTATGTTAGCTAGCTGGCCACTATACTATCATTGAAAGTCTGCCAATGGAAGGAGCTACTAGTTGTGCTACTGGAACTTCGACTTTTGATTTGTGTTTAAAACTTACTTCCCACTGTAATCGAAAATCTATATACTCAAAGTACAATACTAATTACGAAAACAATATTCTTTTATATTTGTTTTGATTTGTTTGTAAGATATTTGTCATTAAGGGGGCTTCAAAATTTTTTTTTGGCCCTGTTAGCGGGATATCGCCGCTAAGATTCGGACCCCTCTGTTTAGCGGATCCCTAAGAAAAGAATTTATGCGATTGCTTCTCCATGGCTATTATTTTGAGGCTTTTCGTCAGCGAAATATACACAATCAACAAATTTTCGGTCTTTCCCGATCCTTAACGGATTTTTTTTTAAAAGTACAGACTTAACGGCGCCCTTAACCCTTAACGGCCGATATCCCATTAACGGGGCCTAAAAAAATTTTTGAAGGCCCCTAAAGTTGCAAAATTAAGCTAGGGAAGAAGGTTCGTGCCGGTCGCCATCTTGTTTCCAAATGTAAACATTTTTATGAAAGCTTTAGACATCACTCCTGGATGATAATTTCGCTTTTGCTGACTTTCATGCGGCCAGGGATTTTGCATATACAAAGCACTATTTTATGTATAACCAAGCGGTTGTGCACCCCTTGTTTTGTGTTTTAATATTTAAAACAGGTATATATATACTGAAGACGAGTTTTATTAAAAAAAACTGCAAACGTGTAGGAATACCCACGTAGACAGAATTTTATTGCTTAGTTTGACTCGACAAGCAATTTTTTGTATCCGCCCCTGAAAACTTGTTCTGGAAGAGTGTCGACTTTCTGAATGACTCTACACAACTTGTTGTTTTTATTTGTTGGCTAGTGTGAAAAAAACGATGCTTTCTAGCACTACTTCTATTATTTTTATTGTAAAAAGGTATCGCACGAGAATACATTTTATAATTATTCACAAAATTAAACTTAAGTGTAATAATTTAGACTTCTTTTTTGGTCCGAGTTGTATTTAATGGGTTATGCAGCAATGTTCAAGAATCTTTTTTCCTCCATCCGGGATATGACGTCAAACCGAGTTTAATTTGAAAAATAACATCACAAAATGGCGGCTTTGGACAAGGAAACATGATGTGAACACAGAAAATGTGGCTTTATTTGCTTTATTATTTCGAATTTCACCTAATAAATGTTAAATTGTTCTGTCTCAACATTAATCAGGATTAGATGAACTTTTTTAAAAGCAGGAGGTAAAGTTTTCATTAATACACTTTTTTTATATAAGAACAATTTTATAAGAACAATGAGGCTGAAAATTGTTGAAAAATAAGAACAAAATAAGAACAATAGCAAGGATGAAATTTTTCTGACTTTCTCTTTTTCTGTCAAAAACACAACAAACATGGAGAAATATCTCTCAAGTTATAAATTTCATAGATTCAATTGTTGCGATTTTACAAAACTTAGGTTTTAGGTTGCAAAATCTTCTAAAGAATAAAATTGGTCAAAATGTGGTCAAAAAAACAGAATAAGAACAATTTCAGGCTGAATGGGTGAAAAAAATAAGAACACTTCAGGCTGAAGCCAAATTTCTGGGTTCTTATAAAAAAAAGAAGTGTATTGCCACATGAAATACCTAAATTATTTTCTCAAACTGATGAAAATTTGCAAGGTAAAACACTGTTGTCTGGAAAGTCTGCTGCCCACAATTGTAGTCTATATATATACAATATATCCACAATTATAAAAAACGCAACCACATGACATTGATGAAACAAATTTGGTGCAGAAATAATTCTTTGACTTTGACCAAAAGTTATCAAAACATCTTGAAATTGAACATGGGGCATAACTTTCCATCATCCATTCTAGTTTATCAAAATCCTAAAATCATACCGATAATTCTGAAATAACATTCATTCATCTCCAGTAAGACCTGGCAAAAAGCAACATTCCTAAATTTTATTTTTTTGTATATCTGATTGGCTTGTACAGTATACAGAGTCTTACAGCTAGTATGTATATATACTTTTAACATGCATTTTCCCTTTGAAAAATGTTAGTCAGCACAAAAAAACTTTTGGAGGGATTTTTGATCATTTTTTTCATGAGCTGTCCCTTTATAAATTTTGAAATAAGGTTTAGCAAGTCCTGTTCTTTGCAAATTTATTTGTAATTAACTTGACGATATAAATTAAATGTGGACATAAAAGAGTGCAACATAAATTCAATTTGAAGGCTGGAAAAAATAATTACGCGGCGTAATTGTTTGCAAATTCAGGCTATTGAAAAATAGTTATGTAGTATATACTCTTTGTAATTTTCAACTTGCAATATGTGATAGCTAACCTCTTTTCAGATAAACTTTCAAATTTTAGATTACATAAATAAAGATAAAAAAAAAATCTTTGAAAAAAAATTTATTTTGATAAGACAATACATAAATATGTCAAAAAAACCTTTTTACAATCGCTAAAAATCTTTATTTATACCTTAATCGGGTCTGTAAACATCTTCAATTTCAAATAAATTTGCAAGGTCGCGTAAAGTCGAGAGGACTAGGTCCGAATAAATGAGCATACGTCACATCGTGCAGAAAAGTCCGTGAGCTCAGCAGCACACCTTCTAAAAAGTTTGTTTATTTATTGTTTACATTGTTCGTTGATAAGACGTCTTGTAATAATGACGAAGATTATAACTTAGAAAACTTAGAATCGGATAATTCTCTTCATGAAAAAGACTTTACAAAGCTACAGTCAGTCATTCGAACCTCTTGTGTCTCACACGGGAGAAATAAATAATGATGCAAAGTGATGAGGTGTCTTTTACTGACTCAAAGCAACGTTCTTAGCAAAATATTTCCTTTTTAAAGAAATAAAAAATATATTTAAATCGCTTTTTTTTACATTCTTTTCGTCAAAAAACTTTATCATTTGCTTCAGTAAAAAATCTTTCTTACTTTACAAGCCAATTTATTTTTATTTCACAGTTCAGCAATATCTTTCCTCCGCACGCGCTTTTTTGCGCACAAATGCAAACAAATTTATGTAACGTTGAAATTTTCTCCGTGATGGAGGACCATTGAAATGCGTGATCGAAAGATCGAATAATGTTCATGTCATGATAAGTTGGTAAAACGGGGGTATTAATATTGTATAAATAAAAATCATTCTTATGATTATGGGTAGGTCATAAATGCGTTGCAGAAGCTACTGATTTATAAGTGGTTTTTTTTGACAAAGCTGTTTAGAAACTGCATTATCAGCATTACATGCAGCCTTAACAGTAACAAAGATTGAAGAAAATGGGCACATTTACCCCCCCGAAAATATTCGGCGGGTCCTTCCATCAATAAAACTTCTTTTTGAAAAACAAAGAATAGAAACTTGAGCGCTATGAGAGATACATGTGTAACTAGAAAACTTTTTTGTTGGTGTTTGTATTGGAAATTGGTATAATGTTCTTTTATTTATTATAAAATGTACAAAACGTTATTTGGTTGTGTTCTGTGGGATATAAGTACAATAATGAAATGAGAAACTTTGATCGCGTTCACTAGCTAAAATGGCATTTTTGCGAAGCTGGAATATATTTTAATATGGAAGTTTATTTCCTGGATATCTCTTTTAAAAGAACTATCTATCTGTGAAGTGCGACAAACAAATATAAAAACTTTGATCGCTTGATAGATCACCTGCACGACGTATTTTGTTTAGCCATTTTTGTCTAAGTTCTTTTTTCTTTTTCCACATACGGGATTCTGTGAAAACTGACTTCTTTACACTTCTCTGATCGATTGGTACATCGAAACGCAGAGCAACTAACCATTTTTAAAAGATTTAAACGTAAATTACATACAAAAAGCGATTTAAATGTAAGCTATTAGGTCTTAACATGAACGTTCTCTGCGCTCGCTTAAACTTTCTGCACGATGTGATGTCATTATTTATAATTGGGTCCAGTCCTAAATGAAATCGCGCCTGTCTGTTTTTTAAGAGAAAAAAATTGAATATGCGAAGGCTAGTACAAACAATTTTAAATAAGGAAAACAAGTGAAGTAAGTTTTTTTTTATTTCTTATGCTTTTCTGAGTACGTATAAAACAAAAAAGAAAAAAGTGATTTTTACTGGAGTTCCCCTTTAATATTTACTGCAAGGGTTAGCTATATGTATTGCCCTTATTTGGGATTAAAATTATATGCCTATTTGACTCCCACAGAAAGGATAAAAATGGTCAGACTTGTGAGGGTGGATTCTCTTATTTTGAAATTTTCACAAAGGTGCGAGAATTAGTATTATGGATTTCTATAAAAATAAAATGTTGAAACGCAGTTTCAGCAAAATTTTGGGATGGTATACAAGTACATACAAGTACATTTAAATTCAAGTCAAGTCGTTAATACCTGTACACGCTTTTTTTTCATAAGAACATACTCTATAAGAGTATCCGAGGCTGGAAAATGGGTCAAAAGTTAAGAATATCCTAAGAATAAGCTCAGACTCTTCTTTTTACTCTAGATATGAAAAATTTGGCTGATGCACAAAATTTGATTAGAAGTTTACTTTCTTATTGTATATAAAGTAAACCGAACTTCTTTATCCATCCAAAATGGGTCCATCGTTACACATAGCATTACATTAAGGCTGATTACATGTTTTCAGGCTAAGAATGCTAAGAATATTATTAAGAATAAATGAGGCTGATATTGGTCAAAAAATAAGGAATATTGAGGCTGAAATGAAAAAACAATATTCTTATAAAAAAAAGCGTGCATTACAAAATCTTGTTGTTTAAAGAAATTCTAGGAATTATCACAATAGGCAAGCACACAAATGACTACATTTTATTACCCAGGAATACCCAGCATCAATTCTTCTTACCACCAACATCAAAGAAAATGGGAAGAAAAACGCTGGGTCACAAATTAATTTTCTGCAATCAAACTGTGACTAGTCCTAATATTTCAGCTATTTTCTGATGTAAAGATATATTTTCTGGTCCTTGCCAATATGCCACTATTATGTCATTGGTTCGAATCCAATCCCTTTTATATGCAAGAGGGTAGCTCAGATGGTAGAGCAGATAGTTGGCAATGAAGTTAGCGGACTAAGTTGACATAGCGTTTACTAATTTTATAAGGTTGAGTTTTCCATTACAGGACTGTATCTGTATGTCATTATATTTCCTGTCTTGTGACATATCAATTCCACAGTGTTGACTTTCAGCAAAATTTCCGTTTAATGTCGACCTACGGTTGAGTTTTCAGGTGTAGAACGTACATCGTGATGTTTCCTGTCTTGTGACATATATATATGAATTCAGTAGTGTTGACTTTCAGAAAATTTTTATTTCATGTCGACCTAAGGTTGAGTTTTCAGTCACAAGACTGTACTTGTATATGTCATGATGTTCCTGTATTGTGACATATTATGAATTCACAGTGTTGACTTCCAGAAATTTTGTTTAATGTTGACCTAAGGTTGGTTTTCAGTTACAGACTGTACTTGTATGTCATGATGTTTCTGTCTTATGACTATGAATTCACAGTGTTGACTTCAGAATTTTTTTTTAATGTCGACCTAAGGTTAGTTTTCAGTACAAACTTACTTGTATGTCACATGTTTCTGTCTTGTGACATATATGAATTCACAGTGTGACTTCCAGAAAATTTTTTAATGTCGACCTAAGGTTGAGTTTTCAGTTACAAACTTACTTGTATGTCATGATGTTCCTGTCTTGTGACATAATGAATTCACAGTGTTACTTCAGAAAATTTTTTTAATGTCGACCTAAGGTTGAGTTTTAAGTACAGACTGTATTGTATATGTCATGATGTTTCCTGTCTTGTGACATATGAATTCAGTAGTGTTGACTTAGAATTTTTTTATTAATGTCGACCTAAGGTTGAGTTTTCAGTTACAACTTACTTGTATATGTCATGATGTTTCCTGTCTTGTGACTATGAATTCCACAGTGTTGACTTCCAGAAAATTTTTATTTAATGTTACCTAAGGTTGAGTTTTCAGTTACAGACTGTACTTGTATATCATTATGTTTCTGTCTTGTGACTATGAATTCAGTAGTGTTGACTTCCAAATTTTTTTTTAATTCGATAAGGTTAGTTTTTAGTTCAACTTACTTGTATCTCATGATGTTCCTGTTTTGACATATATGAATTCCAGTAGTGTTGACTTCTAGAAAATTTTTTTAATGTCGACCTAAGGTTTAATTTTCAGTACAAACTTACTTGTAATGTCATGATGTTCCTGTATTGTGACATATATGAATTCAGTAGTGTTGACTTCAGAAAATTTTTTTTAATGTCGACCTAAGGTTGAGTTTTCAGTCACAAGACTGTACTTGTATGTCATGATGTTTCCTGTATTGTCACATATGAATTCAGTAGTGTTGACTTCCAGAATTTTTTTGTTAATGTCGACCTAAGGTTGATTTTCAGTTCGACTTACTTGTATGTCATGATGTTCCTGTCTTGTGACATATGAATTCAGTAGTGTTGACTTCCAGAAATTTTGTTTAATGTCGACCTAAGGTTGAGTTTTCAGTTACAAGACTGTATTGTATGTCATGATGTTTCCTGTCTTGTGACATATGAATTCAGTAGTGTTGACTTCCAGAAAATTTTTGTTTAATGTCGACCTAAGGTTGAGTTTTCAGTTACAGAACTGTACTTGTATGTCATGATGTTCCTGTTTGTGACATATGAATTCAGTAGTGTTGACTTCCAGAAAATTTTTTTAATGTCGACCTAAGGTTGAGTTTTCAGTTACAGAACTGTACTTGTATGTCATGATGTTTCCTGTCTTGTGACATATATGAATTCACAGTGTTGACTTCCAGAAAATTTTTTAATGTCGACCTAAGGTTGAGTTTTCAGTTACAACTGTACTTGTATGTCATGATGTTTCCTGTCTTGTGACATAATGAATTCAGTAGTGTTGACTTCCAGAAATTTTTATTTAATGTCGACCTAAGGTTGAGTTTTCAGTTACAAGACTGTACTTGTATGTCATGATGTTTCCTGTCTTGTCACATATGAATTCAGTAGTGTTGACTTCCAGAAATTTTTTTTAATGTCGACCTAAGGTTGAGTTTTCAGTACGACTTACTTGTATGTCATGATGTTTCCTGTCTTGTGACATATGAATTCAGTAGTGTTGACTTCCAGAAAATTTTTTTAATGTCGACCTAAGGTTGAGTTTTCAGTTACAACTGTACTTGTATGTCATGATGTTTCCTGTCTTGTGACATATGAATTCACAGTGTTGACTTCCAGAAAATTTTTTTAATGTCGACCTAAGGTTGAGTTTTCAGTTCAGACTTACTTGTATGTCATGATGTTTCCTGTCTTGTGACATATGAATTCAGTAGTGTTGACTTCAGAAAATTTTTTTTAATGTCGACCTAAGGTTGAGTTTTCAGTTACAGACTGTACTTGTATGTCATGATGTTTCCTGTATTGTGACATATGAATTCAGTAGTGTTGACTTCCAGAAATTTTTTGTTAATGTCGACCTAAGGTTGATTTTCAGTACAGACTTACTTGTATGTCATGATGTTCCTGTCTTGTGACATATGAATTCAGTAGTGTTGACTTCCAGAAAATTTTTATTTAATGTCGACCTAAGGTTGAGTTTTCAGTTACAAGACTGTACTTGTATGTCATGATGTTTCCTGTCTTGTGACATATATGAATTCAGTAGTGTTGACTTCCAGAAAATTTTTGTTTAATGTCGACTAAGGTTGAGTTTTCAGTTACAGACTGTACTTGTATGTCATGATGTTCCTGTTTGCGACATATATGAATTCAGTAGTGTTGACTTCCAGAAATTTTTTTTTAATGTCGACCTAAGGTTGAGTTTTCAGTTACACTGTATTTATGTCATGATGTTTCCTGTCTTGTGACATATGAATTCAGCAGTGTTGACTTCCAGAAAATTTTTTTTAATGTTGACCTAAGGTTGAGTTTTCAGTTACAGAACTGTACTTGTATGTCATGATGTTTCCTGTCTTGTGACATATGAATTCAGTAGTGTTGACTTCCAGAAAATTTTTATTTAATGTCGACCTAAGGTTGAGTTTTCAGTTACAAGACTGTACTTGTATGTCATGATGTTTCCTGTCTTGCGACATATATGAATTCAGTAGTGTTGACTTCCAGAAATTTTTATTTAATGTCGACCTAAGGTTGAGTTTTCAGTTACAAACTGTACTTGTATGTCATGATGTTTCCTGTCTTGTGACATATATGAATTCAAGTGTTGACTTCCAGAAAATTTTTATTTAATGTCGACCTAAGGTTGAGTTTTCAGTTACAAGACTGTACTTGTATGTCATGATGTTTCCTGTATTGCGACATATATGAATTCAGTAGTGTTGACTTCCAGAAATTTTTTATTAATGTCGACCTAAGGTTGAGTTTTCAGTTACAAGACTGTACTTGTATGTCATGATGTTTCCTGTCTTGTGACATATGAATTCAGTAGTGTTGACTTCCAGAAAATTTTTATTTAATGTCGACCTAAGGTTGAGTTTTCAGTTCAACTGTACTTGTATATCATGATGTTTCCTGTCTTGTGACATATGAATTCAGTAGTGTTGACTTCCAGAAAATTTTTTTTAATGTCGACCTAAGGTTGAGTTTTCAGTTCAGACTGTACTTGTATGTCATGATGTTTCCTGTCTTGTGACATATGAATTCAGTAGTGTTGACTTCAGAAAATTTTTTTTAATGTCGACCTAAGGTTGAGTTTTCAGTTACAAACTGTACTTGTATGTCATGATGTTTCCTGTATTGTGACATATGAATTCAGTAGTGTTGACTTCCAGAAATTTTTTTTTAATGTCGACCTAAGGTTGAGTTTTCAGTTACAAGACTGTACTTGTATGTCATGATGTTTCCTGTCTTGTGACATATATGAATTCAGTAGTGTTGACTTCCAGAAATTTTTTTTAATGTCGACCTAAGGTTGAGTTTTCAGTTCAGACTGTACTTGTATGTCATGATGTTTCCTGTCTTGTGACATATATGAATTCAGTAGTGTTGACTTCCAGAAATTTTTATTTAATGTCGACCTAAGGTTGAGTTTTCAGTTACAGACTGTACTTGTATGTCATGATGTTTCCTGTCTTGTGACATATATGAATTCAGTAGTGTTGACTTCCAGAAAATTTTATTTAATGTCGACCTAAGGTTGAGTTTTCAGTTACAAGACTGTACTTGTATGTCATGATGTTTCCTGTATTGCGACATATATGAATTCAGTAGTGTTGACTTCCAGAAATTTTTTTTAATGTCGACTAAGGTTGAGTTTTCAGTTACAGACTGTACTTGTATGTCATGATGTTTCCTGTCTTGTGACATATATGAATTCAGTAGTGTTGACTTCCAGAAATTTTTTTAATGTCGACCTAAGGTTGAGTTTTCAGTTACAAACTGTACTTGTATGTCATGATGTTTCCTGTCTTGTGACATATATGAATTCAGTAGTGTTGACTTCCAGAAAATTTTATTTAATGTCGACCTAAGGTTGAGTTTTCAGTTACAAACTGTACTTGTATGTCATGATGTTTCCTGTCTTGTGACATATGAATTCAGTAGTGTTGACTTCCAGAAAATTTTTATTTAATGTCGACCTAAGGTTGAGTTTTCAGTTACAAGACTGTACTTGTATGTCATGATGTTTCCTGTCTTGTCACATATGAATTCAGTAGTGTTGACTTCCAGAAATTTTTTATTTAATGTCGACCTAAGGTTGAGTTTTCAGTTACAAGACTGTACTTGTATGTCATGATGTTTCCTGTTTGTGACATATATGAATTCAGTAGTGTTGACTTCCAGAAATTTTTTTTAATGTCGACCTAAGGTTGAGTTTTCAGTTACAGACTGTACTTGTATGTCATGATGTTTCCTGTCTTGTGACATATATGAATTCAGTAGTGTTGACTTCCAGAAATTTTTTTAATGTCGACCTAAGGTTGAGTTTTCAGTTACAGAACTGTATTTGTATGTCATGATGTTTCCTGTCTTGTGACATATATGAATTCAGTAGTGTTGACTTCCAGAAATTTTTATTTAATGTCGACCTAAGGTTGAGTTTTCAGTTACAAGACTGTACTTGTATGTCATGATGTTTCCTGTTTGCGACATATATGAATTCAGTAGTGTTGACTTCCAGAAATTTTTTATTTAATGTCGACTAAGGTTGAGTTTTCAGTTACAGACTGTACTTGTATGTCATGATGTTTCCTGTTTGCGACATATGAATTCAGTAGTGTTGACTTCCAGAAATTTTTTGTTTAATGTCGACTAAGGTTGAGTTTTCAGTTACAGACTGTACTTGTATGTCATGATGTTTCCTGTTTGTGACATATGAATTCAGTAGTGTTGACTTCCAGAAATTTTTTTTAATGTCGACCTAAGGTTGAGTTTTCAGTTACAGACTGTATTTGTATGTCATGATGTTTCCTGTCTTGTGACATATGAATTCAGTAGTGTTGACTTCCAGAAATTTTTTTTAATGTCGATCTAAGGTTGAGTTTTCAGTTTCAGACTGTACTTGTATGTCATGATGTTTCCTGTTTGACATATATGAATTCAGTAGTGTTGACTTCCAGAAATTTTTTTTAATGTCGACCTAAGGTTGAGTTTTCAGTTACAGAACTGTATTGTATGTCATGATGTTTCCTGTTGTGACATATGAATTCAGTAGTGTTGACTTCCAGAAATTTTTTGTTTAATGTCGATCTAAGGTTGAGTTTTCAGTTTCAGACTGTACTTGTATGTCATGATGTTTCCTGTTTGCATATAAATTCAGTAGTGTTGACTTCCAGAAAATTTTTGTTTAATGTCGACCAAGGTTGAGTTTTCAGTTACAAGACTGTACTTGTATGTCATGATGTTTCCTGTCTTTGACATATATGAATTCAGTAGTGTTGACTTCCAGAAAATTTTTTTAATGTCGACTAAGGTTGAGTTTTCAGTTCAGACTGTACTTGTATGTCATGATGTTTCCTGTTTGTGACATATATGAATTCAGTAGTGTTGACTTCGAAAATTTTTGTTTAATGTCGACCTAAGGTTGAGTTTTCAGTTACAGAACTGTATTTGTATGTCATGATGTTTCCTGTCTTGTGACATATGAATTCAGCAGTGTTGACTTCCAGAAATTTTTTGTTTAATGTCGACCTAAGGTTGAGTTTTCAGTTACAGACTGTATTTATGTCATGATGTTTCCTGTCTTTGACATATGAATTCAGTAGTGGTTGACTTCCAGATATTTTTTTATTTAAATGTCCGATCTAA